>BSBK01012631.1:0-144467 GCA_027943335.1 Chamaecyparis obtusa
CCCTAATCTTAAATGTTAAACCTTGATTTAAGTTTAACATTTTGAATTATTGTTTATCAATTAAGGTTTAGCATTTAGGATCAAGGTTTAGAATTTAGGATTAAGGATAATGATTATGGTTAGGGTTAGGATATGCATTTACATCATTATTAGTGTTATGGTTAGGGTTAGGATTTGTATTAGGGTTAGGATTTGTATTAGGGCTAGGATTTAGGATTAGGGTTTATCATTTATAGTTATAATTAGTATTATAGCTTAGAATTTACAATTAGGGTTTATTATTTAAGATTGTGGTTTAAGTAAGGAATTAGAATTTAGGGTTGTGCATTTAGGATAAGGATTTATTATTTAATATTAGGGTTTAACAGTTTAACATAATTTAGGATCATAGGGTTTAACATTTGGATTATTGTTTAGGTTAAGATTTAGGATTTAGGGATGATCGTTTAAGATTAGAGTTTACCACTTAGGATTAGTTTTTAACAATAAGCATTAGGGTTTAGTATTTAAGAATATGGGTTAGTATTAAGGATTAGGATTTAGCATTTAGGATTTAGGGTTATGGTTAGGATTAGGGTTACTTTACATCATGGTTATTATTATGGTTAGGGGCTAGGGTTCAAGTATTAGACTTAGGATTTAGAGTAACATTTAGGATTAACTATTTAACCATAATTATAACCCTAACCCTAACCCTAACTCTAATCATAACCATGATATAAATTCTACTCATTACTACAATATTAACCATAATCCTAAACCCTAGCCCCTAATAATAAATGTTAAATCCTAATCCTTAATGCTAACCCATATTCCTAAATACTAAACACTAATTGTAATCCTAATTGTTAAGAATAATCCTAAATCATAATCCTAAATGCTAAAACCTATCATAAATGATAAACCCTAATATAAATGATAAATCCTAATATTTAATGATAAACCCTAATCCTAACCGTAACCCTACATCCTAAATGTTAAACTCTATTCGTAAATACTTAACCCTAATCCTAATCTTATTACTAAACCCTAATCCTAAATGCATAACACTAAATCCTAAATCCTAAGCAAGACCACAATCTTAAATGCAAAGCCCTCATTGTAAATGCTAAACCCTAATTGTAAATGCTAAGCCATAATCATAACTGTAACTATAAAATCTAAACCTAATCCTAAATGCTAACCTAACTATACAACTAACCTAAACCTTAACCATGATGTAAATCATAACCTCAACCCTAAACCCTAATCCTAATCCCATTGTATCCGTAACCCAAACCTTAACCCTAACCCTAACCATGATGTAAACCCTCACCTGAACTCTAAAACCCTTACCATAGAGTATGAATTAGTGTTATTAACATACCCAAACATATATTATGTCTAATCTTATTGTATTAACATACTCAACATATAACACTAAATCTTAGCACTAAACCCTAATCCTAATCCTAATCCTAATTCTACCCCTGACCCTAACATAATTCTCACACTGATATTAAACCCTAACCATGACCATAAACCCAACCTTAACACTAAACCCTAACCTAATCATAATAAAAAAATGCAAACAAATCCCTAACCCTAATGCTAACCCTAACCATTATATAAATGTTAACTTTGAATACAAACCCTAATTGTCAGCCTAATTAGACTAATCTATTCGATGTTTTACACTGTTGCGGCTGCTACTAGCTAATATATACTCTATATTTAAAATACGCTGAGATGCATCGAGCGTTTAATTTTTTAAACTTTAATTTTATATTGCCTCGATGCAGCTCGGCGTATTTTAAATATAGAATATATATTAGTTAGTTACGCCAAGAGGTGTAACCTTACAATAGCAGTAGACCCACACCTATAAGAGGTCAGTGAATGTAACGGTGTAAAAAAAAATGGTTTGCATTCCATTCCACCTGTCAATAACTCAAATTTGCAATAAAGACACGGACAGTCTTTTCATCTCCCGTTATTATTCTTTCAAATTAAAAAACAAATTTAATTTTGAAAAGAAAATTGCTATTGGTGCAAAGAAAAGCCAAAAATTATAATAACCCCACACCTCATTCCCACAGACAAATGACACGTTATTGCGTTTTATTTTGTAAGATGTGAAAACGGTAATAGGTGGAAACGCAGGGTAGTGGAAACGACTTGGCAGACATACCACTACGCCTTTAATATTATGTTGCTTCCATCTGAGAAACTCGATCCTCTCGCTGAAAGACGGAGAAAGCAGAGGAGTGCACAGGAGAAGTAGTTGTTTCTGTCTTTTTCTAAAAGCCATTACATTGTTTGAAGTAGCCAAAGCCATCATTTAAGCATCTACTTTTTTGGATTCCCTTCTAATACAAAACACTCATTCCGCAGATAAAAATCAAACTGATCTACTAATATGACATTTTGCGTTTGTCTGTTCTAATATGACATCTTTGCATTCGATCTTTTTCAATTATTTCATACAAAGCATTTTGGTAGGAATTGTGTTTATTCATTGATCTTTTTAAATTATCAAGCAAGTGCTCTGAAAAGAGGCTTAAAATATTTCAGAGAAATTACGATTGGCAAGTGAGAAACCAAATTCCATAGCCTCAGCCAACATCTTTCCTGTCTGCATGTGCAGATAGAGCAAGCTTGGACTTGTTTCGTCAGGTACGCGAAGACATAAACGAAAGGAATGTCATTTGTAAGACACAAATTTCTCATGAATGTGATCCCATGTCTGCGATGATCGCCAGAGGGTACGCTCAGAATGGAGCAGAGAATATGGAGCGTTGTCTTTTCAAAATGCAGATGGACTGCTTGACAAAACCAGCGAATGATATATGATCACATGCCATGATTTCTGATTGCACATATGGAGGCTGTACCTGCACAAAGTCAATTTGATTGAACAGTTTTAGAAATTTTCAATAAGTGTAATGGGCAAATTTGAAGCTGCATATCACAACCTTTTCCAACATTCCTCACCCTGGGCATGAATGGGGGCTTCGAAAATACTGTATAGATATTAGCCAAATAAAATGGGAAGTGTGGTTTTTGATGCGGTAGTGACTTTATGAGTTTAAAATGTTATTACCGCTTTCTGTTTTCATTCATAAATTTGAAAATATTTTAAACTATTTAAAATATATATATTTAATGTCTTAAGTTTAATTTAATTATGGTAGATATTTAAAGAAATATTGATATTCGATGGAAAGTTTTTTAAATAGATAGATAATATATAATAGGCATCATAAATGACAACATTTCTATAATTGGTTGAAAAGTTGTGTTTAGAGAATAGATTTTTTTGTTTATGTATTTAAAAAATTATAGAAATCTTTATTTCTATCTAAATCTTAATTTTAATTTCTTTCTAAAATTAATTGATAACTAGAAATTATTTTAAACTATGAAATTATTTGGAATGATTTGCTGAATGTTTACAAAATATCTACAAAAATATAGAAATATAATATTCCAATCTATCTTTTTTATATAAACAATATTAAAAAGTGGGAAATAAATTTTAGTTTAATTATAAAATTTGGAATGATTTGCATGCAAAAAAGAAACCAAAATAAAAATGTTTATAAAATATCTAGAAAAATATAGATAGATTCTATTGAATTCTAGATTTTAGTTCTATTGAATAGAATAGAATTTATTTTAATTTTAGAATTTTAAATATTTTATATGAAAAAGAAGAAGAATAGAATTTTTTTTGTATTAAATATAAGGATTTCAAGATACAAAAAGAACCACAGAGTATCAAAAAAGATTTACAAGAGGCAAAGCCTCAGCACTAGAGCAACCACGAGAAGTAATAAAACGACACCATAACCACAAAAAAGAACCAGAGGAACCACAGACTAATGCAGTAGGTCATCAATGAGTGTCCACCCATGCAGTCCACCCCATAGTGCCTACCATCCACACAATGTTCTTTCTAATCCTGAATTTGATTGAGCATGAGGATCATATTCCCTGTAGTATCTTTGTTGTTCCTCTTAACTTCCTTGTTAAGCTGCTTGACAGTTTGATCAAAGAGTTTGAGATTGTCCATATGACGCCTCCAAAAGTGCCCATCATTCAGTTTAGTGGCAAAGAACGTAGCATATCCAGTTCTGAGAAGCCTTTTGAATTTTTCTTTATCAACTTTCATGGTAATGTGAACTTGTGAGAAAATTTTAAAATGCGTGAGACTTCGAAAAGACTCAGTAAGACCCTGGGAATATTTTTGAAACCTTTCCTCATTCCTACATTTCCAAATTTGTCATAAAATGTTAGAAGAGAGAATATTCCAAACTAGATTAATGTCCTTTTTAGCATCATCAATAAAACCAGTAATAATTTCAAAAATGTTATAATTGCTAGGGATAGAGATACCAAACATAAGCCAAACTCTTTAGCAAAGCTGTAGTCAAAGAAAATATGCCTCCCCATTTCTGGGGTCCTACAAATGTTGCAGTAAGTGATATCAGAAAAATCCTTCCTAATAGGAAGTTTATCCAGATTAAGAGCCATTTAAAACACTTAATTTTAGGATCAATAGAGCTTTTCCAAAGTTTATCAAATAATTCTTCCAGGAGGAGACATCCAGATTAGTATACCAAATCTTGTTAACATGGCTGATAATGGATTCATTGTAGTCAATAACAGCATAAATATTTTTGGCTTTAAGTTGGTAATAATGTTACCATCCGGCCACTTAATGTTCAAGTAGCTGCTAGAATCAATGTGGCGGCGGGAGGGAATGTCCTTACTAGCTCTAAGATCATGTTATAGGTTTTTTTATGAGAAGCAAGAATGTTATACTTATTCTTCAACTCATCCCACAGAACGAGTCTGTCATTTTCAAAGATATCATAAATTGCTTGATCCCCCAGGTGGCCCATTGCTTGGCAGAGCATCCTTGGGAGAGGGCTAAAGGTTTACCACCTAGCTGTAGGTTCCACCAAATGGATCTTTCACCATGGAGATGATTGTCATCATAGAAGATCTTATTCTTAATGTATGACCTAACATGGTTCCAAGCCTTCCAGATGGATTTGAAAATAGCAGAACCTTGGAGCACGATAGGAAAGTTACCACAAATTAGATCACACAAAGGAAGGTTTTTCCAGAAGTTGGCATTCTTGGGGAAGCCTCTTTCAATATTGTCTCTAATCAGCACTTTCCACGGATCATCTCCATCAAGAGAATGAAAGATCCACTTGGAGGCCAGAGCAAGGCCATTAATTTTAAAGTCCCTTAGCCCTAAACCCCCAAGGAGCTTGTCAACATGACACCACTCCCATTTAACAAAATGCATCTTCTTGTTACCTTTGCCATCAGACCAGAGGTAATTCCAGATGGCTTTTTGAATTTCAGCAACTTGGTAGTCATTGAACATCCAGGTAGAGGCATAATAAATATTGTAGGATGAGAGAATTTTCTGGCAGACTTGAATTCTATCAGCAAGAGATAAAGACCTGTTATGCCATTTATTCAACTTGTTAAAGATTTTATCTTTGACCCCAAAGCCACATTTCCTTAAGAGAGGGTTCCATGGAGAATGGTATGCCAAGATACCTAACAATCTTACAAGGGGCCCTCCCCATTGAAAACCATACTTGTTAAACCAATCAGGCGGCTGGTCTTTCCAACCAAGACAAATGGATTTGGCTTGAGATAGATGAGCTCTGGAAATATCACAAAAAATTTTGAGCTTTTTATTCATAGCAGCAAATTCTCTTCCAAGGCTTCATGGAAGGTAGCACTATCATTAGCAAATTGACAGTTGATAAGCTCATTACCATCAGGGAGGGTAATACCCTTGACTGTGGGGGACAAAGAGTCATCTTTGAGAATGTAAAAAAGAGCATTGGAGGCAATAACAAGAGGGCAGGGCCAAAGGGCAGCCTTGCCCTGATGGAACAACCCCAAGGAAAGGGTTCTGAAAGAGAGCCATTGATGTCAACTTGGGCATAAGCGTCTCTAAGCAACATCTCAACAAACTTGCAAAAATTGGGAGGCAAACCAAAGGCATCAAGCATCATAGTAATAAAACTCCATTCAACTCTGTTGTAGGCCTTTTCAAAGTCCAACAAAAACATAGAAGCATTTTGATTAGAGTGTTTAGCCCAATCCAACGCCTCCCAACTAGTAATCAAGTTTTCAAGAATGTACCTACCTTTAATGAAACTGGTTTGGGTAGAGCAGACAAACTTCAAGAGGATGGTTTCAAGTCTGGGGGACAAATTTTAGCAAAGATTTTATAGGAGACGTTCAAGAGAGTGATAGGTCTCCAATTCTTAAGAAGGTTTTATCCCCATCCTTGGGAATTAATTTGATAATTCCCCTATTAATGGAACAGCCCAAGGAGCCAGAGTTAATAGCTTCATTATAGATCTCAAGTAGATAATTGCAAATCCACTTACTATTAGCTTTATAAAATTCACCGGCAAGCCGTCAGGGCCAGGAGTCTTATCATTCTTAAGGGAATTAATAGAGTTCTCAATTTCATCTAGGGAAATATGTTTATTAAGTAGGAGGGCATCACTGTCCGTAATCCTTTTAGGGATAACGTTTTTGCATTGTTCCTTGAGGGCGCTAGCTTCCACGGAGTCTTCAAAAGAAAAAAAAATTTCATAAAAGCGAAGAAAATTCCATTTTTATGCTATTTAGGTCAGTTATTTCATGATTATCAATAACAATTTTCTCAATGGACTCATTAGCATGCTTTTGTTTAATGAGGTTAAAGAAAAACTTACTACCTTTGTCACCAAATTGCAGCCAATGGGCTCTGGAATGAATCCTAGAACCATGAGTTTTATGCTGTTGATGTTGTCTAAGGGTTTCCTTAGCGCAGGCAAGATGGGGGATCAGCAAGGGATTATCTAGATTGTCTTGAATAGCGATCTCAGCATCATAAAGGTTGGCAACAACCCTAGTCTTAGTGCGTCTAAAATCCTTGGCTTTCTTTTGACCAACAGTCCTAAGTAGATTATGCCAAGCAAGCACATTCATATTCCACCTCTCAGCATGAGAAATGGAAGGGTAGTGAAATCTGTTAATATGTCTGATGATGCTAATGGCAGAAAGAATATCTTCATCAGCCAAGGGGCTGGTATTAAGAATAAACTTGGGACTGTTGACCCTACAATTGTAAGGGGAACAACTAAACCTAACTAAAATCGAGATAGGATGATGATCCAAAAGAGTAGTAGGTGAAACTAAGACTAAGTTATTCTGGGCATCAGGGGCCACAAAAAAAAATTCTTATTGAGATAAAAATGATCCAGCCTTGAGTAAATTCTAGATGGGCCTTTTTGAAAGTTGCACTAGGTGTGCCAAAGCTTCGGATTAGTTTTCTTGTTCCTAGTTAGAGGGTCAAAGAGGAGCTTAGAATGCTTAAGCATATTCCATTGAAACTTTTCTTGATCTTTCCAGAAGAACAGAAGTCCTCCAATTTTATCTTCCTGAGACTCGATCATATTAAAGTCCCCTCCTAGCAACTAGGGAATATCAGGGAGAGAGGTAAGCCAGGACCAAAGACTAGCTCTTTCTTTATAATCATTAGTAGCATAAACGGAACAAATACCAAAATCTTTATTATTATAGATAAACATGATCCAAATAGCTCTATTGCATGGGGAGATACCACTGTCCTTCATGAAGGCTTCCCATTTAGGGTTAATCAAGATGGTGACACCCCCTCTTCCATGAGGGTGACTAGTGACAAACTTAATCGCATTGCTCCAAAGAAAATTTAGGTTGGATTCAAGAGTGAATCCAGTAGTTTTAATTTCTTGCAACATCAGGACATCAGTAGATTTGATACTATTGAGAAAACTCTTGATAACAAATTTCCTATTGGGACATTCCAGTCCCCTAATATTCCACAAAACACAATTCATGAGGAAACCAGCTTAAGATTAGACGCATCAGCACACACAATTTCCTCCATAGGAGAGACACCCACGTAGACAGAACTACTTTGTTTTTTAGTCGCAAAATTTTTGTTTTTGGATCCAAGAGGTCTCCCTCTCCTCTTTGAAGTGAGGAGATCATCATTATCCGAGGGGGACAGTGATGCAAGATCCAGTTCCATACTCGGGATGCTAGCTAAGCTAG
The DNA here is from genome assembly GCA_027943335.1 of Chamaecyparis obtusa. NCBI lineage: Eukaryota > Viridiplantae > Streptophyta > Pinopsida > Cupressales > Cupressaceae > Chamaecyparis > Chamaecyparis obtusa. Next base: position 8,107 of record BSBK01012631.1, read on the forward strand.
GAGACGCCGGAATCATTTCCAAGACAAAATCATCGGTAATCTCTTTGAAATTCTTAACCAAAAGTTTAGGCCAAGCTGGCGGAGCCGAGGAAAAAGGTTCACTGGAGTTACCAGTAGATGGATGGGAAGAGGGAGTGGATTTTGGATGAGGATTAAGCTCAGAGTTTAAAGCGGGACCAGGGAAAGAAGCGGCAGCTTGAGAGGAACTATTAGGTTTGTGGCCATGTTTCTTCCTCTTTTTAGAAATAGTTTGGAAACCATCCGCAGAATCCTCAAGGTTAGGCAGGGCAGAGCTCAGGGGGTTAAGCAGAAGCTAAGAGGCCAAACTTGTCTGGGATGAAACATCAATTGAGGGCAAAGGATTGGACTTAGGTGAGGTAAAAATAGTAGGTTCAGGGGGATTGAAAGCAGGGGAGATAGTAGGGTTAGCCGAATTAGGAGATTTATTACACTTGATAATAGGACAATCTTTTCTAAGATGCCCCTCTTTCCTACAAAGAAAGTAGGTGTTAAGCCCACCAAGAACCTCAATAGGGCAAGAGAAAACCTCATTAGTAATGACAATGTTTAATTCACTAGGAAGATCTTTGCCTGGGTATAGTGAAATTAACACTTTAGCATCCATGTGAGGCACCAGACAGACGGACTCGTCCATTCTAACAAATTTGTTGATGGGCTCGAGGAGTTGCAGTAAGAAACACTACAGAAAGGGAAGGATTTGCTTAACAAGAATCCTTCTGGGAGCCGAAAGGGCAACAACTTCATCAAGGATAGCTTCAGGAGTCGAAGCAAGAGCTCAAAACGTGGTGTTACCAACAGTCCAGTACTATTTTTTGAGAATAGTAGATTGAGATTCATGGTTATTAAAAAAGATAACAAATAATCCCTTCTGGATCTATCGACAAAATGAAATGTGATAGCCAAGTTTTAGGTTCCAGTAGTTATGGAACCAATCGTCTAAAAATTTCCTAGGAGAAACCTTATCAATTTCAACTACGGAAAAGAAAATAGCAGATTTCCTCAACCTATCCTTTTCCTTCAGAATTTCCACTACCATTTCAAGGTTTGGAGAAACATCAAATGAGGAAGGGTTCCCAGGGTTCTTACCTACTTGTCTGGCTTCATTGTTTGAAGCAGAAGTAAACCTCACACCGATGATAATGGCAGGTGTGGAATTCGCCACCGCCTTTGGGAAGGATTTGGGCTTAAGAGCAGCTATTGACTGCAAAGGTGAAGGGGTAACTTCTTTTGAAGCAGAGGCCTGGTTATTAACAACAACATTATCAATTTTTCCATTAGCAGTGGGGTGCGATAAAGTCAGAGGGGGTGTGTTAATGGTAGCGGGTACGGGCTCAGTCAAAAGACAGGGAGAATTAGTGTTATTGAAAGTTGAAGATATGGAGAGATCACACCTGTTCCCATTGATCGCATTGGAGAGGGTGCCAACTACATGGTCATCAGCATTTTCAAAAATGGTGATGCCAGCAGAACTGTCAACTTGCATTCACTCATTGCCGCCTATCATCACAAATCAGAGCAGAGCCCAAATATTGTAGAAAAGTTCATATAAATAATTTCTTTTTGAAGAATAGAATTTTTGTTTGTATATCTAGAAAAATATAGAAATATTCTATTTCTTTTTAGATTTTACTTTTAAAAGTTATTCTAAAATATTCATTTAGAAATTTAACAAAAAAATAAATTTCTATCTCAATTATTGCCTATAAATTTAGAAAACCATTAGAAATATTTATATATCTACAAAAATTATATAAAGATTCTATACATATTTAGATTTTTCTAAAAATAATTGTTGATTCAGTTAAAATTTTAAAAAATAAAATTATCCTATGTTTAGAATGAATTGATTTTCCTCCAAAATGTGAAATATAATAGAAATGTTGCTTATATATATGTAGATTAATTTATATTTCTCTAATTTCACAACTAAAATCATACTCTCTCCAATTAAAATATGCCAGTTTCTACTAATATCTAATAAAATAATATTAATGATATATTTAATATAAAGGTATTGGACATTTTTAAATAAAAATAAGATACATATTGTAAATAGAGAGAGAGGGGGGCATAAAAAAAAATATATATAATAGTAGGCTATATGAATCTAGAAGTTACTTGAGATTAACAATAATCATAATCATAAATCCTAATCCTTAATGCTAACCCATATTCCTAAATACTAAACACTAATTGTAATCCTAATTGTTAAAGACTAATCCTAAACCATAATCCTAAATGCTAAACTCTAATCATAGATTCAATAAACCCTAATATTAAATTATAAACCCTAATCCTAAATCCTAAATGTTAAACCCTATTCATAAATGCTTAACCCCAATCCTAATCTTATTACTAAACCCTAATCCTAAATGCATAACCCTAAATCCTAAATCCTATCGAAGACCATAATCTTAAATGAAAATCCCTAATTGTAAATGCTAAACCCTGATTGTAAATGCTAAGCCATAATCCTAACTGTAACTATAAAATCTAAACCCTAATCCTAAATGCTAAACTCTACTTTTAAATTCTAGCCCTAATACAAATGCTAGCCCTAAGCATAACATCAATTATTATATATTTACACATACCCTAACCCTAATCCTGATCATAACCCTTAATACTAAATGCTAAACCCTTATTCTAAATGTTAAACATTAATACTAAATGCTAAAGTGAAATCTAAAATACTAAAACCTAAATCCTAACCTAAACCTAAATTATAAATATTAAACTCTAATTATAAATACTAAACCCTATTGTAAATGCTAAACCATAATCCTAATCGTAATTGTAAATGCTAAACCCTCATCCTAAATGCTAAACTCTAATCCTAATCCTAAATGCTAAACCCTAATCTTAAATGTTAAACCTTGATTTAAGTTTAACATTTTGAATTATTGTTTATCAATTAAAGTTTAGCATTTAGGACCAAGGTTTAGAATTTAGGATTAAGGATTGTGATTATGCTTAGGGTTAGGATATGCATTTACATCATTATTAGTGTTATGGTTATGGTTAGGATTTGTATTAGGGCTAGGGTTTAGGATTAGGGTTTATCATTTATAGTTATAATTAGTATTATAGCTTAGAATTTACAATTAGGGTTTATTATTTAAGATTGTGGTTTAAGTAAGGATTTAGGATTTAGGGTTGTGCATTTAGGATTAGGGTTTATTATATAATGTTAGGGTTTAACATAATGTAGGATCATAGGATTTAACATTTGGGATTATTATTTAGGTTAAGATTTAGGATTTAGGGATGATCATTTAAGATTAGAGTTTACTACTTAGGACTAGTTTTTAACAATAAGCATTAGGGTTTAGTATTTAGGAATATGGGTTAGTATTAAGGATTAGCATTTAGCATTTAGGATTTAGGGTTGTGGTTAGGATTAGGGTTACTTTACATCATGGTTATTATTATTGTTAGGGCTAGGGTTCAATTATTAGACTTTGGATTTAGAGTAACATTTAGGATTAACTATTTAACCATAATTATAACCCTAACTGTAACTCTAATCGTAACCATGATATAAATTCTAGTCATTACTACAATATTAACCATAATCCTAAACCCTAGGCCTAATAATAAATGTTAAACCCTAATCCTTAATGCTAACCCATATTCCTAAATACTAAACACTAATTGTAATCCTAATTGTTAAAGAATAATCCTAAACCATAATCCTAAATGCTAAAACCTATCACAAATGATAAACCCTAATATAAATGATAAATCCTAATATTTAATGATAAACCCTAATCCTAACCATAACCCTACATCCTAAATGTTAAACTCTATTTGTAAATGCTTAACCCTAATCCTAATCTTATTACTAAACCCTAATCTTAAATGCATAACACTAAATCCTAAATCCTAAGTAAGACCACAATCTTAAATGCAAAACCCTAATTGTAAATGCTAAACCCTAATTATAAATGCTAAGCCATAATCCTAACTGTAACTATAAAATCTAAACCCTAATCCTAAATGCTAACCTAACTATACAACTAACCTAAACCTTAACCATGATGTAAATCATAACCTCAACCCTAAACCCTAATCCTAATCCCCACTGTATCCATAACCCAAACCTTAATCCTAACCCTAACCATGATGTAAACCCTCACCTGAACTCTAAAACCCTTACCATAGAGTATGAATTAGTGTTATTAACATACCCAACATATACTCTATCTAATCTTATTATATTAACATACTCAACATATAACAATAAACCTTAGCACTTAGCCCTAATCCTAATCCTAATTCTACCCCTGACCCTAACATAATTCTCGCACTGATATTAAACCCTATCCATGATCATAAACCCAACCTTAACACTAAACCCTAACCTAATCATAATAAAAAATGCAAACCAAACCCTAACCCTAATGCTAACCCTAACCATTATATAAATGTTAACTTTGAATACGAACCCTAATTGTCACCCTAATTAGATTAATTTATTCAATGTTTTATGCATGTTGTGGCTGCTACTAGCTAATATATACTCTATATTTAAAATATTCCGAGATGCATCGAAGCGTTTAATTTTTTGAATTTTAAATTTTATTAAAGGTGAACGATGAAAAAATATAAACGCCTCGATGCATCTCATCGTATTTTAAATATAGAGTATATATTAACTAGTTACGCTAAGAGGCGTAACCTTACAATGGCAGCATACCCACACCTATAGGAGGTCAGCGAATGTAACGGTGTAAGAAAAAAGAAATGGTTTGCATTCCATTCCACCTGTCAATAACTCAAAATTGCAATAAAAACACAGATAGTCTTTTCAGCGAATGTAACGGTGTAAGAAAAAAGAAATGGTTTGCATTCCATTCCACCTGTCAATAACTCAAAATTGCAATAAAAACACGAACAGTCTTTTCATCTCCCATTATTATTTTTTCAAATTAAAAAACAAATTTAATTTTTGAAAAGAAAATTGGTATTCGTGCATAAGAAAAGCTGAAAATTGTAATAACCCCACACCTCATTCCCACAGACAAATGACATGTTATTACGTTTTACTTTGTAATATGTGAAAACGATAATAGGTGGAAAACGCAGGGTAGTGGAAACGACTTGGCAGACATACCACTACACCTTTAATATTATGTTGCTTCCATCTGAGAAACTCGATCCTCTCGCTGGAAGATGGAGAAAGCAGAGGAGTGCATAGGAGAAGGATTTGTTTCTGGTCTTTTTCTAAAAGCCATTACATTGTTTGAAGCAGTCGAAGCCATCATTTAAGCAGCTGCTTTTTTGGATTCCCTTCTAATACACGACACTCATCCCGCAGGTAAAAATCAAACTGATCTGCTAATATGACATTTTTGCGTTTGTCTGTTCTAATATGACATCTTTGCATTCATCTTTTTCAATTATTTCATACAAAGCATTTTGGTAGGAATTGTGTTTATTCATTGATCTTTTTAAATTATCAAGCAAGTGCTCTGAGAAGAGGCTTAAAAGATTTCAAAGAAACTACGATTGGCAAGTGAGAAACCAAATTCCACAGCCTCAGCCAACATCTTTCGTGCCTGCATGTGCGGATAGAGCAACCTTGGACTTGTTTTGTCAGGTACACGAAGACATAAAGGAAAGGAATGCCAGTTGTAAGACACAAATTTCTCATGAAATGTGATCCCATGTCCTGCGATGATCGCCAGAGGGCACGCTCAGAATGGAGCAGCGAATATGGAGCGGTGTCTTTTCAAAATGCACATGGACTGCTTTGACAAAACCAGTGAATGATATATGATCACATGCCATGATTTCTGAATTGCACAATATGGAGGCTGGACTTGCACAAAGTCAATTTGATTGAACAGGTTTTAGAAATTTTGAATAAGTGTAATGGGCAAATCTGAAGCTGCATTTCACAACCTTTTCCAACGCTCCTCACCCTGGGCATTAATGGGGGCTTCAAAACTACTGTATAGATATTAGCCAAATAAAATGGGTAGTGTGGTTTTTGATGCAATGGTGACTTTATGAGTTTAAAATGTTATTACCGCTTTATGTTTTCATTCATAAATTTGAAAATATTTTAGACTATTTAAAAAATATATATTTATTGTCTTAAGTTTAATTTAATTATGGTAGATATTTAAAGAAATATTGATATTTTGATGGAATTTTTTTTCAATAGATAGATAATATATAATAGGCATAATAAATGACAACATTTCTATAATTGATTGAAAAATTATGTTTATAGAATAGATTTTTTTTTTTTTTTTTTTTTGAGGTCTGAGGGGTACCCCGGCCTCATCCCTTTTAAGATGTCTTCTCGCTGGGCAAGCGCTCAGCGAGATTTGAACCCTGGTGGGCTCAATGAGAACCATTGAGCTTCACCGCTAGGCCAACCAACTGTTGACTAGAATAGATTTTTTGTTTATGTATTTAGAAAATTATAGAAATCTTTAATTTCTATCTAAATCTTAGTTTTAATTTTTCTCTAAAATTAATTGATAACTAGAAATTATTTTAAACTATGAAATTATTTGGAATGATTTGGAGAATGTTTATAAAATATCTACAAAAATATAGAAATAGTCTATTCAAATCTATCTTTGTATATAAACAATATTAAAAAGTGGGAAATAAATTTTAGTTTAATTATAAAATTTGGAATGATTTGCATGCAAAACGGAAACCAAAATAAAAATGTTTATAAAATATCTAGAAAAATATAGAAAGATTCTATTGAAATCTAGATTTTAGTTCTATTGAATAGAATAGAATTTATTGTACTTTTAGAATTTTAAATATTTTATATGAAAAAGAAGTAGAATAGAATTTTTGTTTGTATATCTAGAAAAATATAGAAATATTCATTTAGAAATTTAACCAAAAAATAAATTTCTATCTCAATTACTGCTTATAAATTTGGAAAAACATTAGAAATATTTATATATCTACAAAAATTTTATAAAGATTCTATACATATTTAGATTTTTCAAAAAATAATTGTTGATTCATTTAAAATTTTGAAAAATAAAATTAGCTTATGTTTAGAATGAATTGATTTTCTTCCAAAATGGAAAATATAATAAAAATGTTGCTTATATATATATATATATATATATATATATATATATATATATATATATATATATATATATATATATATATATATATATATATATATATATATATATATATATATATATATATATATATATATATATATATATATATATATATATATATATATATATATATATATATATATATATATAGGTTAATTTATATTTCTCTAATTTCACAACTAAAATCATACTCTCTCCAATTAAAATATGTCAGTTTCTACTAATATCTAATTAAATAATATTAACGATATATTTAATATAAAGGTATTGGACATTTTAAAATAAAAATAATTTTCATATTGTAAATAGAGAGAGGGGGGACCATAAATTTTTTTTTATATAATAATAGTCTATATGAATCTAGAAGTTACTTGAGATTAACAATAATCATAATCATAAATCCTAATCCTTAATGCTAACACATATTCCTAAATACTAAACACTAATTGTATTCCTAATTGTTAAAGACTGATCCTAAACCATAATCCTAAATGCTAAACTCTAACCATAAATGTTAAACCCTAATATTAAATGATAAACCCTAATCCTAAATCCTAAATGTTAAACCCTGTTCATAAATGCATAACCCCAATCCTAATCTTATTACTAAACCCTAATCCTAAATGCATAACCCTAAATCCTAAATCCTATCCAAGACCATAATTTTAAATGAAAATCCCTAATTGTAAATGCTAAACCTTGATTGTAAATGCTAAGCCATAATCCTAACTATAACTATAAAATCTAAACCCTAATCCTAAATGCTAAAATATAATTTTAAATTCTAGCCTTAATACAAACCCTAACCCTAAGAATAACACCAATAATTATATAAACACATACCCTAACCCTTAATCCTAAATGCTAAACCCTTTTTCTAAATGCTAAACACTAATACTAAATGCTAAAGTGAAATCTAAAATACTAAACCCTAAATCCTAACCTAAACCTAAATTATAAATATTAAACTCTAATTATAAATACTAAACCCTATTGTAAATGCTAAACCATAATCCTAACCGTAATTGTAAATGCTAAACCCTCATCCTAAATGCTCAACTCTAATCCTAATCCTAAATGCTAAGCCCTAATCTTAAATGTTAAACCTTGATTTAAGTTTAACATTTTGGATTATTGTTTATCAATTAAGGTTTAGCATTTAGGATCAAGGTTTAGAATTTAGGATTAAGGGTTATGATTATGGTTAGGGTTAGGATATGAATTTACATCATTATTAGTGTTATGGTTAGGGTTAGGATTTGTATTAGGGCTAGGATTTAGTATTAGGTTTTATCATTTATAGTTATAATTAGTATTATGGCTTAGAATTTACAATTAGGGTTTATTATTTAAGATTGTGGTTTAAGTAAGGATTTAGGATTTAGGGTTGTGCATTTAGGATTAGGGTTTATTATTTAATATTAGAGTTTAACATAATTTAGGATCATAGGGTTTAACATTTGGGATTACTGTTTAGGTTAAGATTTAGGATTTAGGGATGATGGTTTAAGATTAGAGTTTACCACTTAGGATTAGTTTTTAACAATAAGCATTAGGGTTTAGTATTTAGGAATATGGGTTAGTATTTAGCATTTAGGATTTAGGATTATGGTTAGGATTAGGGTTACTTTACATCATGGTTATTATTATGGTTAGGGCTAGGGGTCAAGTATTAGACTTAGGATTGAGAGTAACATTTATGATTAACTATTTAACCATAATTATAACCCTAACCCTAACTCTAATCATAACCATGATATAGATTCTACTCATTACATTACAATATTAACCATAATCCTAAACCCTAGCCCTAATAATAAATGTTAAATCTTAATCCTTAATGCTAACCCATATTCCTAAATACTAAACACTAATTGTAATCCTAATTGTTAAACAATAATCCTAAACCATAATCCTAAATGCTAAAACCTATCATAAATGATAAACCCTAATATAAATGATAAATCCTAATATTTAATGATAAACCCTAATCCTAACCATAACCCTAATCCTAAATGCATAACACTAAATCCTAAATCCTAAGCAAGACCACAATCTTAAATGCAAAGCCCTAATTGTAAATGCTAAACCCTAATTATAAATGCTAAGCCATGATCCTAACTGTAACTATAAAATCTAAACCCTAATCCTAAATGCTAACCTAACTATACAACTAACCTAAACCTTAACCATGATGTAAATCATAACCTCAACCCTAAACCCTAATCCTAATCCCCACTGTATCCATAACCCAAACCTTAACCCTAACCCTAACCATGATGTAAACCCTCACCTGAACTCTAAAACCCTTACCATAGAGTATGAATTAGTGTTATTAACATACCCAACATATACTCTATCTAATCTTATTTTATTAACATACTCAACATACAACACTAAATCTTAGCACTAAACCCTAGTCCTAATCCTAATTCTACCCCTGACCCTAACATAATTCTCACACTGATATTTAACCCTAACCATGACGATAAACCCAACCTTTACACTAAACCCTAACCTTATCATAATAAAAAATCCAAACCAAACCCTAACCCTAATGCTAACCATAACCATTATATAAATGTTAAATTTGAATACAAACCCTAATTGTCACCCCAATTAAAATAATTTATTCGATGTTTTACACATGTTGTGGTTGCTACTAGCTAATATATACTCTATATTTAAAATACGCCAAGATGCATCGAGGCATTTAATTTTTTGAACTTTAATTTTTAGTAAAGGTGAATGATGAAAAAATTAAATGCCTTGATGCATCTTGGTGTATTTTAAATATAGAGTATATCTTAGCTAGTATAATTATAGATGTAGCAATATGTAATTTTATTGTTAATTATAATTATTTTAATAATATAAATTATAATTAATTTTATTTAATTTTATGTTAATTTAAATTATTTTGTAAAGTATAAAATAAGCTTAATTAGTACTTGTCTGTAAGGCACAATACTATTATAATGAATTTTGGATTCTACTACTTAACTAGTTATTAAAAACAATCATATGAACCGATGATAAGTAAGTTATTTTTTCATTTTTCAAATTTATTTTATTATTCTAAAGTTTACATGCATGTTTTTTAAGTTTTCAAATTCTCAAAAATATTTTTCCTCATTATACATGAATTTTTCGGAATGATTGTTTCTTTCTCCAATTTTTAAGCCATATTAAAATGAATAAACATTAGGGTTTTAAATGGTATTGAAACATTGAAGAATATATAAGAGTATGTTTTATTGTATTGTAGTTTATTTTAATTAACTTTTTTAATAAATTAATTATAATTTTTAAATTATAATTATATTAATTTGCTTATTTTAATTTCTGTTATAATTATATTAATTTTCTTATTATAATTATATATATATATATATATATATATTGATTGGTAAAAGGCCGAAGCCCTAGATAATTTTTATTATTAATAGAAATAATTATTTTACAAATGTGACCCTGCTCACTGCAGGCTGGTAGGAAAGAGCAGGGCTGAGAAAACCTCCAGCCTTGCCCAGGACCCTAGGTCCTGTCCTTATACAAAAATTACGTGGGCATACCCATGTCTCAACAATGTCGAGGATTTGAAAAATACATATTTTCCGTAGGCATTCCCATAGCTCAATACCAATCGAGATTCATACAAGATTTACATGGGCATACCCACGTCCCGAATAAAACTTTGAGATTATTTTTCTTTTAAAATCCTTAATTATACATAGAATGTTGCTTAGACAATAATTACATCATTGGTACAATTGAAGCCTTGCTTTGTTCCTCTAGCTTTGTTGAGAATATGACTTGAAAATCCGGATGATATTCCTTCTTGAAAAGAAATCAGACAAAAGTCTTCCGATACCAAAGGTTAATCTACTCCAAAATAAATCTATGTATCGGCTTCATAGCCTATCTAAGAATATTTAAATATTGACTACGAAGCCTATAGTAACATTTTTGTTATTGTCAGTATAAAATTAGGTACAAAAAGGTCTTATGATTCAGAATCCTTACCGCTTAAGATTATCATTTCCTGCCTCATATTAGCACTCGAAAATCCTAACATTTTAGGAAAATTGTCAACGAAATTACATATACTTCTCTATGCTATACTGTTGAACTGGCTAACATAACAGTGATAAAATCAGAGTTTCAATATGAGTTTCTAATATTTCACATCTTTCATAAGATACTGTAATGACTTCCAAAAATACCTTAGTTTGTAAGACCAGACCTTCTTAGTCTGAAACATATGGTTATACATATATAGATTATATATATATGACCATGTATTCATACCATTACCATATATGTGATATCTACCAAGGCGAATCCATTATTTAAAATTCCATATATTGGTTCCAAGCTCTATGTATAAATATAAGTATACTACCCTTGATATACCTATATTTATATCAATTCTAAAAACAATGTAACTGGAAAGAAAGTCCAGGATCTCAGTACAACCTTACTCTGTAACTCTGTTACTTCTTATCTATAAGTCGATTTGAATAGCACCTAGGAGGAAACTAGGAATATATATATAAATATCTATACACAAACACCTGTATATATATATCTATAAATACTCTCATAAATATCTGAAAATATGCATCCAATAAATTATTAGGAATTAGAACATATATCCCGGCCTCTAGCTGATGAGACGAGATTGTGATTATAAAGAAATTTAATTTTATCTTCCTTCAAGTTTGTATATGAGATACCAGCTATATTTAGTTGGTTGATGCATAGATCTATATAACTAATCAGAACAAAAAAACCTATCTATACCAATGTAACAAGGTCCTTTATAGATGATGTGAGTTTATAAACCTCTATTTATTGCTTAACATTTCTTTTTTGAATTTCCTAGGTTTCTTGAGATATACATAACTATTAGCAATTGGCATAACAATAAAACTATCCCTTCCTATGATCAAGCTGCTACAATTTAAAGATTATCCCATCATAGGATTGTTCATTATTATCAATTAGATCCTGTCCTGATTTTTATTTGAGTAGATCACACTGTATATACATATATATAAATATATATAATTATATGCATATGAATATATAGTAGATGATCGTTCTCTAAATGTGAGTCTGTAGGTGTGTGTGTGTGTGTGTGTCTATATATATATATATATATATATATATATATATATATATATATATATATATATATATATATATATATATATATATATATATATATATATATATATATATATATATATATATATATATATATATATATATCGACACACACACACACACACCTAAAAGAACTGGCAATCTCCGCAAGGAATTTCTATAAATCGATTAGGCTTTTTAATGCGCTCTGCTATTTGTCTATTTTATGAAAGAAACCCACCCTTATTCTAAATGTGGAGATTAACTCCAGTAGAGTGGAACCACTTTGGTTTCTATGCTCTATTTGTGGATTAATAAATGAGATTTCTTTAAATACTCTGATAAGCCATAGAAAATAAGAGGCCTGATCCAAATAGAAAAAATAGAGTAGGCATCCTGACAATATTAAGCTTAAGAATAAATACAGAGTGCATATGCTGTTTACAAATGAAAATATTGTACTCATAACCATGAAAATAGTATTTACATCAAAATTGTAAGTAGATATTGTATATACATCAAATTTCTATATATTGTTCCTTAACATAATGCTATTCTTTAAAGTAACTAAAGACACCAAAATTGTTAGTTACAGTCTATCTTCGGCCATTACAGTGAATTATACTGAAATACATCCCAACTTGCCTTTGTTTCTAATTACCCTATAAACTATTCCAGATCTTTACAAAATTTGCACATACTATGTACATAGTGTTCATCTTTCCAAGCTACTATGTACATGCTATGTATATACTATGAACAAAGTGACTTACTCCAAGTTGGCCTTCTGAACGGCAGTGCCTTTCCAGACATTGTTGTCTTTGATCATAACTATAATGTTTTCCTCCTCATCCTTACCTTTGTTCACTTTCCTGGTTCTTTTGGGCATTACCGAGGCTATGATATGGATATGCCCAGGAAGCTTATCGTCTAGGAGAGTCAGAAGATCAAAACCTTCATTCCTCCAATAGTTCAACCTCCACTTTGTGTCCATACTTTCCTCCAGTACTTCTTTGTAGAGGTACTCAATATTTCTCTCCATCTCCAGCCAGTGTTCATCAAAACTGTCTTCATCCTTAAAAGTCATAAGAGCCACCCTATCAGACTGAGGGATAGTATCCAATTCCTCAATGCAAGTTTGCATAGTTCAATCCAGGTAAGGGATTGTGAGGTTTTGGTCAATACAATGGACCATCTTCTCCAAACCACCCAGATGTTCTGCTAAGAACACTTCCCTAGCTACTGTTATTATGTCCTCTTCCTTTTTGCCTGCAAAGGAAGAAAGGGCTATAAACTGGCCAATGACCCCTCCATTTGTTCTGTAGGTAAAGGAGTTGTTAAAGTGTTGATCCCCTATAGCCTTCACCAGCGCCCTTCTGGTTGAATCTGGGAGTGGAGTTAGCATCTGATTCCATCTCTCAGGGAAAATCAAGCCTCTAAAGGCCATGGCTCTGTCTGCTTTAGTATAGAAAGTAAGTAATTTAGTATCCATATTTGGACCAGTAAGTAGCTGAGTAGGCTTGCCAGACAAACCAAAGCTGGAGTTCTTACTATGTAATGCTAAAGAGAAAGCAGTCTAACCCTAAACCTACTATAAATTGAAAGAAGAAAGGGATAAAAAGATAGAACCAGAACACAACTAATCTAGAGAGATATCGATGGTAATCGATGCAAGTCATGATGATAATGAGTAGAGATAAGCACCTTTGAGAAAGGTGATATCCATGTTCTAAAAGGGATACTTGTATTATGTCTAGATATTACAGGGATCTAGATATCTCCAAGGATAGACTGATAAAGTGCATTATGAAAACTTGGATGTATATTAATCCTTGGCAGGTAAAAATGATGAGGGGATAAAATTCAGCTATAATGGAGGAAGCCTTACTAAAGCCATGGATCTTCTAAACTCTATTATCATGATGACAAGAAGGAACCGAGATATATAAGTTATAATGGCTGTAATAACATAAATGCTTGATTGGCTGTATTGAGACTACCAAGTTATCATTGCCAGCAGAGACACCTTCATCCCAACTTAGTTAATGATAGCTATCCCTCAGTCCACTTCCAAGAGGGAAATCTGTAGCAATCATGATATCGAAAGGTGCTAAGTGGAGGAAATATATAAAAATCAATAAATAGAAGGGATAGTTCATCAAAATATATTTGACCCATCTACTATGGGTAGAGATGAAGGAAAGGATAAAATCCTTAGGTGAATATGCTAGAGTCATAATTGAAATCCTAAGATACATATGTTATAGTTAATGATATAATCTCTGAATTGATATCAAGGGACACCTTGCTTTATTATTTAAATGAGCCCATAGCTTGAGTATTACTCTAACAGGGGAGTATTGCTCAACTCAGGGAGGAGAAAGGTGGGCGTGAGTATCTTCGTTAAATAAATAGGCAATATACCATAATTCTAGTTATTATAGTATACATACTTGGTGGGGTAAGAGGGAACAAGAATCAGAATAGCTGATTTTATGTTTTGATTACTGGGATGGAAGTAATTAATGAGTTAGATTCTTTGTTTATAATCCAGCAGCAAGAAGGTATATTAGCTAAGAGTATACTGGGTTTGATGTTCACCTATGATAGTTAATAAACCTCTGCTGTGCTAGATCTTCTGATTGTATCGTTTGTTAGGATTAACAAGGCAGAAATAACAATTATGTGCAAATATAACTAATATCAGAAAATAATAAACCACACAGAATAGAACACAAGACACACAGATTTAACATGGTTCACCCAATCCCTGGGCTACGTCCACCAACAGCGAGTCCAATATTATTATTATGCAGTGATTACAACCTGATTACAATCCGTAATCCCTTACAGCCCAATTTTGCCGCAAGTACTAAAATCATACATCATAAAAAATCCCTAACCTTAAGCTATATTATATAATATTTTCCCACTTTAGGGTTAGAATGAGTTATAAGTAGTCAGCCCAAATGGCCGAAAAAGTAGTCGGCCTCAAAAAAAAATTTCCTCGGGGGTTGCGCCCCCGAACCCCTGCTCTTGGGGGCTGCCGCCCCCAAACCCCCACTCGGGGCCCGGCCCGGCCCCGAACCCCGGCGAGGTCGGGAGGAAAAATGTAAAGTACTTCCCTGGATAGTACTTTCTTGATTAGTCACCACAAGCTAACAATCTCCCACTTGGTGACTGATCAGTATCCACACTATACTAAAAAACCTCCCACTTGGAGACTGATCCTATAGCAATACCGCTACCCACATGAGGCTCCCACTGGATTGAACCACCTTGGACTCAGTTGTTCCTTTATTTTGTTCAGTCTAGAAGACCAACTGAAGCTGAACATGAGTTCAACTTCTCCCTTGTTACTAACTTTGTAAACATATCTGCTGGATTATCATCAGTATGAATCTTTTCCAGCCTTAACTGTCCATCATCCAAAACTGATCGAATGAAATGGTACTGCAACTGGATGTGTTTTGTCTTTGAGTGCAAGGTAGAATTCTTTGCAAGATGAATGGCACTTTGGCTATCTGTATGTAGAAAATTATCCTTTTGTGGATGTCCCAATTCTTCCATGAAGAATTGAAGCCATATCATCTCCTTGGCTGCCTCTGTAGCAGCAACATACTCTGCCTCTGTAGTGGATAAAGCAACCACTTTTTGTAGTCGAGAAATCCAACTCACTGCTGTCCCACCAACAGTAAATATATAACCTGTAGTACTCCACCTGCTATCTATATCTCCTGCCAAATTTGAGTCAACATAGCCTTGTACAGTAGTAGTAGAACCCCCAAAGTGTAAACACTTACTGGATGTGCCTCTCAAATATCTGAGAATCCATTTGACTGTATTCCAATGCTCAATACCAGGGTTACTCATATAACGGCTAACGACTCCCACTGTGTGTGCAATATCTAACCTAGTACATACCATAGCATACATTAAGCTCCCTACAGCTGAAGCATAAGGTACCTTAGACATTTTAGTCTCTTCTTCTGGTGTCTTGGGACACATATCCTTAGTCAATTTCAAATGACCAGGCAAAGGTGTGCTGACAGCTTTGGCATTTTCCATAGAGAAACGTTGCAACACCTCAATATAATCAGCCTGAGATAGAGATAATTTCCTATTTTTCCTATCTCGACAAATTTTCATACCAAGGATTTGTTTTGCTGCCCCCAAATCCTTCATAGCAAAAGATTTTACTAACTGTTGTTTCAACCCCTTAATGTGATCCATGTTAGAGCCAGCTACAAGCATATCATCAACATATAAACATAAAATAATGTAGCTGTCATCATCCAACCTCTTAAAATAAACACAATGGTCAGAATGACACTGACAATATCCATGCCCATTCATAAAAGTGTCAAATTTAATATACCATTGCCGAGGTGCTTGCTTCAAGCCATATAAACTTTTCTGCAATCTGCACACCAAATTCTCCTTACCCTTGACCTCAAATCCTTGTGGCTGAACCATATATATTTCTTCATCCAAATCACCATGAAGAAAGGCTGTTTTGACATCAAGCTGCTCTAAATGCAAATCTTCAGTAGCCACAATACTTAAAACAGTACGAATAGAAGTCATTTTAACAACTGGAGAAAATATCTCATCAAAATCAATACCATGTTTCTGTGCAAATCCTTTTATGACTAATCTGGCTTTAAATCTTTTCGTACCTCCATCCTCTTCTTTGATCCTGTAAACCCATTTATTCTGTAAAGCCTTTTTACCTGCAGGTAACTTACATAAATCCCATGTCTGATTTTTCAGCAAAGAGTCCATTTCATCTGTCATTGCAGACTCCCACTGAAGCTTTGTATCCACCTGCACAGCTTCATTATAACATTCAGGTTCACCAGCATCTATTAACAGAATAGAATACAAAGATGGAGAAAATCTTTCTGGAGGTCTACTTAGCCTTGTTGACCGTCTAACACTTACTGGGGTGTGTGGTATTTGTTGTTGTTGTTGTTGCAGAGCATAAGGAACTACTGGAACATGAACTTGTGGAGTATCATCTAGTACTACATAGTCATTTTCTTTCTTCTCATGCTGCAGCAACAGATCTTTGTACAATACTTTCTCATTGAATATGACATCCCTGCTTCTTACAATTTTATGATTTTCAAAATCCCAAAGCCTATAACCAAATTCATCAATGCCATACCCAACAAATACACATTTCTTTGACTTAGCTTCCAGCTTGGTTCTATTTTCAGAATCTATAAGTGCAAAAGCTTCACAACCAAAGGTTTTGAGAAAAGAATAACTCACCTTCTTACCACTCCATGTTTCCTCTAGAATACCACAGTCCAAAGGAGTAGAGGGGCATCTATTGATTAAATAAACAGTGGTGTTCACTGCCTCTGCCCACATATTTTTGGGCAGCCTAGCATGCAACCTCATACTCCTTGCACGCTCCATTATTGTCCTGTTCATGCGTTCAGCCACTCCATTTTCTTGTGGAGTCCTTGGTACAGTTTTCTGCCTACGAATACCATTAGAGGAACAATATTCTTCAAATTCTGTGCTGCAATACTCACCACCATTATCAAATCTGAGACATTTTAACTTTTTACCAGTCTCATTCTCAACCAAGCATTTCCATTTCTTAAAAGTTTGAAATACATCAGATTTCTGTCTAAGGAAATAAATCCATACTTTTCTTGTTGCATCATCTATAAATGTAACATAATACAGAGAGCCACCAAGGGAAGATACCTGAGCTGGTCCCCATACATCTGTATGCACAACCTCTAATCTCTCATTTTTCTTTTCCTTCCCACTCTTCACAAAACTAACTCTCTTTTGTTTTCCATAAACACAACTTTCACAGAAATCCATATTGACACATTTCAGACCAGGTAAAACTTTCTTTGAATGAAGTAATTTCATACCTTTTTCACTCATGTGCCCGAGTCTATTGTGCCACAGTGCTGTGTTAGAATCTACAGCAACAGTTTGATGTTCTTCCTGCTCAACTGCAGGCACTGTTCCTGAACATTCATTATCTTCTGAAACAATTAAAGTAGAAGGAACAGTATGACCTGTACAAAGATATAAGGTGCCTACTTTCACACCTTTTGCTACTACTAAGGAACCTTTTGAAACCTTCCAATTTTTATCATTAAAAGTAACTATGCAACCCTCATCACCCAGTTACCCTGCTGAAATTAAATTCCTACTCAGCCTTGGAACATGTCTTACCTCTTGTAGTAGCCAATGATTCCCATTCTGCAACTTAATCTTAATTTTTCCCTTTCCAACAATCTGACAAGGTTCATTATCTCCCAAATAAACTAGCCCAAAATCCCCTTGGACATAATCAACAAAATAACTTCTATGGGGTGTAGCATGAAATGAAGCCCCAGAATCTAAAACCCATGAATCATCAATACTTTCTAAGGACAAGAGCAAAGCATCCTCCTCGGATTTGTTACTTACCACATTTGCCTCCTTGTTTCCATCATTTTTGTCTCCTTGATCTTTCTTCCGAGACCAACAATCTTTCTTCTTATGACTTGGTTTTCCACAGTACCAGCAATCATTTGGCCCTTTAGATTCGGACCTCTTTCCCTTTGATTTTCCTCTTGATTTCCCATGATTTCCAGAGTTGTTTCCTCTATCTCTTGTTCTGCCTCTGCTTTCTGTGTTCAATACACTACCCGATGTGGATGCCCCTGAGCTTTTCCTATGAATTTCCTCACTCAATATAACACCAATAACATCATCATACTTTAGGGTATTAGAACCAGAAACAGAATTACTAACAGCCATTACCAAGCCATTCCAGCTTTCTGGCAAAGAACACAAAATCAAGAGAGCCCTAACCTCTTCATCAAAAGTAATTTTAACTGAGGTTAATTGACTTGTAACTGTATTAAACTCATTCAAATAATCAGTAACTGATCCACCTTCTACCATTTTCATATTAAATAAATGCTTCATAAGAAATACCTTGTTTGAAGCTGAAGGCTTTTCATACAACTTCGCTAGGGTTTCCATCAGATCTTTAGCTGTCTTTGCTTCAGTAATATTGAATGCCACCGATTGTGCTAGGCATAGACGAATACTCCCCAGTTCATTCCTATCCAAAATATCCCAATCTTCCTGAGACATTGATTGCTCTTTCTTGGCTACTCCCTCTAATGGCTGCCATAGATCCTTCTGATAGAGATAATCCTCCATTTGCATCTTCCATAACTGGAAGTTCTGCCCATTAAACTTATCAACCTTCACCCTACCCTCGTCTGCCATTTCTCCCACTTAACCGAGAGACTCTCCCACTAACTCGTGAGACCTGCTTCAGAGAATAGATGAAAGAACAAATGAAATAACCTCGCTCTGATACCACTTGTTAGGATTAACAAGGCAGAAATAACAATTATGTGCAAATATAACTAATATCAGAAAATAATAAACCATACAGAATAGAACACAAGACACACAGATTTAACGTGGTTCACCCAATCCCTGGGCTACGTCCACCAACAGTGAGTCCAATATTATTATTATCCAGTGATTACAACCTGATTACAATCTGTAATCCCTTACAGCCCAATTCTGCCGCAAGTACTAAAATCATACATCATAAAAAATCCCTAACCCTAAGCTATATTATATAATATTTTCCCGCTTTAGGGTTAGAATGAGTTATAAGTAGTCGGCCCAAATGGCCGAAAAAGTAGTTGGCCTCAAAAAAAAATTTCCTTGGGGGCTGCGCCCCCGAACCCCTGCTCTTGGGGGCTGCCGCCCCCAAACCCCCTCTCGGGGCCCGGCCCGGCCCCGAACCCCGACGAGGTCGGGAGGAAAAATGTACAGTACTTTCCTGGATAGTACTTTCCTGATTAGTCACCACAAGCTAACATCGTTGCAAAGGTCAGAGCTAAAAATTTGCTCCACTCTCTTGCTAGAACTAACCAAGAGACTCAATATTGCATTTTAAAAGGACAAGAGATTAAAGGAATGTGGAGCTACAATGTCTAAAACGGAAATGGCTAAGTTTGTGAACCTACTCATTATCTCTGATTAATCTAATTTATTATTAGTTAAGGGTCCCATATGATTCTTTAGTAAGCTATCTTCCCCAAAGAGCTCCTATATTCTTATAAGTAAGAAGGGTTCCTATGGTTAGGATGTCTCTATATGAGGATCCTGTATCCTCATAGGAGAATCAATTTCCCAATCTTCCTATTGAGGTTAACACAAGGTAAGGTCTCTGCCTTAACCTTATCATTAAAATACCTCTTAAACTATTATATATGTTGTTCCAATGTTACTACTCCATTGGCACCTAGATTCGCTAACTTATCAGCCTCTGTGTTTCCTTCTCTGAAGGTATGTCTGATTTCATAATTGGGAATACTATCCATTAATAAATTAATCTCTTGTATTTTTTAATTTAAAACCCAATTAGGAGTTTTTTTAGTGCGGATGGCGTTGATAATAATTTGGGAGTCTCCTTCAACAATTACTTTTGAAATGTTAAGATTCTTGCATAATTTAAACCCTTCTAATGCCGCTACACATTCAACCATATTGTTGGTTGTAGGGCTAATGGGTCTTGAGAATTTTGCTACCACTTCTGATTTCCAATTATGGATGATCCCTCCTATACCTACTACCCCAGGATTGCCTCAGGATGCTCTGTCAAAGTTGAGTTTATACCATTTAGCTTTCGATGGTATCCATTTATAGGATGCTCTGTCCATTTTAGTTTTGGATCCCCCTTTACCATAGAGGGGAGGGATAGCAAGTTTTGGCCATTTGCACCTGATTCTGTTATCCCAACTCTTAAAGGAATCTTCATAGCTCTGTTTGTCCCTAAGTTTACTGTTAATAATTTCTACGATGGATGCTTCTATCTTGTTAGCTATTGAGTTCCAAGTTAATTTTGGTCCATAAAAATCTTTCTGTTTCTTTCTTTCCATAATTCCCATACTAATATAGAAGGTGCTATTGTCCATATGTCCTTGAAGAGATTGTCTTTATACAGAGATGGCCATGCTTTAAGGTTGCTGATTAAATCACAATGAGAAGCAGATTTCCATCCTAAACATTGATGAAGCCAATTCCAACAATTTTGAGAAAAAGGAAAATTAAGGAGAATGTGATTGACATCCTCAGAATGGTTTTCGCATAGCAGGCATCTAGATGGTCCTTCAAATCCTAATTTATTAAGCCTATCTGCAGTAAGAATTCTATTTTGTAATGCCACCCATAAGAACATTCCAGCTTTAGGGAGGCAGGATTTGTTCCAGCAAAGGTTCAAGGGTATATCGATGTTATCCATATTTTGGTCCTTAATAATTGTATTGTAACCCTCCTTAACAGAGTATTTTCCGTTGTTAGATCCTGTCCATATTAAAGTATCTGGTCTATCTTTAAGAATTACTTCTCTATCATTTAAGATTGTTAGGAGGTTGTTCTTCTCTAGCCAAACATCCTCAATTATATTTGTAACATTCCATTTATTGTCTTCCATCTTGCCTAGGTAGTCCTTAAGGTAAGGGCCAATGACTCTTTTGCATTCTTCCATAAACTCCTTGGAGAAACCTAGTTTGTTAAGGGAGGGAAGGCCTACCCACGAATCCTCCCAAAATAAAGCTTGATCTCCTGCTCCTACATCCCAAGATAGGAATTTGCTGATAATCCCTCTGCATTCCTTAATAAAATTCCATATCCATGAGCCCTTAACATGTGATTGAGACCTGAAAATGTTGATGGGATCCGCATCAAGGATGTACTTATGTAATAAAATTGATGCCCACTTACTGCTTGATTCTTTGAACACTCTCCATATAAGTTTAGCCCTGAGGGCTTGGTTTTGCCATAATATATTTTTAATGCCTAGGCCCCCTTTAGAAATCGGTTTACATAGAGTATCCCATTTGATAAGGGCAATTTTTTTTTCCTTAGAAGGACCTTGCCAATAGAATTCTTGAAGAATTTTGTCTAATTCCTTTTTAACACAAATTGGGAGGGGTAGGACCGATAAATGATACATGGGAATGGTTGAAAGGACAGATTTAATCATAGTTGTTCTACCTGCTTTAGTTAACCACTTTCCTTTGCATGAACTTTTCTTGTTTTGAACTTTGGATATGACTTGTTGCCATAATTTGGAGGATAAGAGACCTGTATCCAGATCAATACCTAAGTATTTACATAGAAATTTGCCAATTTTATATCCCATCATATCATAAATTTCTTTTTCAATTTTTGAGCTAGTGTTAATAAAGTAAATTTTTGACTTAGAAGGGTTGACATGTTGACCTGAGGCTTTCGCATAAAGACTTAGAATGCTTTTGAAAGAACTCACTTCCTGTCTACTAGCTAATCCAAGTAAAATCGTATCATCTGCAAACTGTTGGTGAGTTATATTCAGAATGTTTTCTGAGGCTTTCGATCCCAAGATTTTCCCTTCTAAATGAAGCTTAGTAATTGATCTCCCCAATGCTTCTACCATAATGACATATAGAAAGGGGGATAATGGATCTCCTTGCCAAATGCCCCTAGATATATTGAAAAAGCCTTCCGGGGTACCATTGACAAGAATAGAAATCCTGGAAGTTGAGATGCAGTTAAAGATAAGATTAATCCATTGTTTAGAAAAACCAAATGCTTCCATACATTTGCACAGGAATCTCCAATCTACTTTATCGTATGCTTTTTGAATGTCAATTTTCATTAACATACTAGGTTCCTTTGTTATCTAAGTAGTATGGACTATTTCTTGCGCTATAATAATACCATCCAGAATCGATCTATTTGCTACAAAGCCCATCTACTCTTCCAAGATAATCATTGGAAGGATGGATTTGATTCTATTAGCTAAGCATTTTGATAGGATCTTGTATATGGTATTACAAAGGGAGATAGGTCTAAAATCCCCTGGTTCCGAACACTTGTCTTTCTTCAGAATAAGAGTAAAGAAGGTATTATTAATTTCACTTAATAAAGATCCTGAATTTCTAGTAGCTTCCACAGCTTGCCATACTTCTTCTCCAACGAAATGCCAACATTTTTGGAAGAAGCCAGCTTGGAAACCATCTGGGCCTGGTGCTTTATCCAGATGTAGTTGAAACACTGCTGCTTTGACCTCTTCTATTGAGAGCTTATTATTCATCATTTTGTTGTCAAAATCCATAATCAGCTTAGGAATAGCTTTAAGCATTTCATTTTGGGCATGAAGGTCAGAAGCTTCTGTAGTGTTGAGTAGGGAGTTGTAAAAATTCATTAGTACATTTGAGATTTGTATAGGATCCTCAGTAATAAGTCCCTCAGCTGACTTAATTTTGGTTAGTCTATTGATGCTCCTTTTAAAATTAGTTGTATTATGAAAGAATTTAGTGTTACTATTGCCCTCCTTAAGCCAAGATTCCCTGGATTTTAGCTTCCACAAGATTTCTTCTGTGAGAAGGATATCATTGTATCTAGCCATCAGCTCTTTTTCCTTATGGAAACTAAGATCGTTCATACCTTGTTCTATTACTATGTTGTTAAGGTCAGAAATTTCTTGTTCTACCTTGATTTTCTCTTCGAATATGTTATTGAAGTGATTCTTATTCCATTCTAACGCTTTGTTTTTAATAATTTTTAATTTAGCTGTTAAGCAGAACATTTTCGATCCTTTGACCGAGATTTGTTTCCATCAATCCTCAAGAAGGATTACGAATTTTGGATTTTGGAACCACATAAATTCAAATTTAAATGGATTCCTCAAGGGTTTAGAATTTTCTGTTATGGTAAGCCTGACAGGGAAGTGATCCAATCCTGCTTTAGGAAGTATCTCCACACTGACTATTTGATTAAAGTTTTCAGAATTAGTTCTAGTAAAGAATCTATCTAATTTTTCAGTTATGTACCTGAAGCCCGCTCTTCTATTATTCCAAGTATAGATTCCATTAATAGTATTTATGCTTATTAGATGATTATCCTCAGCCCACTTGCCAAAGTCTTTATGAGATTGTGAAATATACTAAGAACCTCCAAATTTTTCTTCTAGATTTAAGATAGCATTGAAATCTCCTCCGATGATGAAGGGATGTTCTCATTTTTCAATTAGAAGATTTTTTATTTCCATCCAAACTTTTCTTTTTTCCTTATTAGGGATTGGCCCATATATGTTGATCAAGTTAAATTTTAAATCAGATTTTAGGCTATTAATTGTTAATGTCATCCATCTATCATTAATGAGTGTGAGTTGGGCCATTACTTTATGGGGATCCCATAGAACTACCAAACCACTAGAGAGGCCTACTGATGGGACATATTCTGACTTCCATATACCTAGTCTTTTACTAAACTTGTTAATTTCATCTTTATTAAGCTTAGTTTCTTGCAACATAATGATTTCAAAGTCAAAGTTTCTTAAGTATCTTTTGATTAATCATTGTTTGTTAGGGGCATTTAGACCCCTAACATTCCAAGTAGTGACTTTCATTGTTATTTGGGAAGGAACTTTCCCTTCCCTATGTTCAGAATATCCGCTATCTTTTTTTGGTTACTTGCATTACCATCCAACATTCTCAACTCAACAGCTAACTTCCTACCTCTTTTCTTTTTGAGTTTATTAATATTGGGTGTACTTAAACTACCTCTATTCATGGCTATGCCTAATTCTCTATTTTCATTAGTGATCCCGAAAAGGCCTTCTATTGCTTCTTTAACCAAATTTGTTTCTCCATCAAACCTTATTATAGAATTAACCTAGTTGTCTGAGTTTTTTAGCTCATTTAAGGAACAATCTAGGGGTTCATCTCTATCTATGATCTCCTTGCCATAAATTTCCACTATATCTTCATCATTTTCTGACAAATCCAGATTTAATGCTTCTAGCTCTAGAGGAATATAAACTGCTAGTTCCTTCCCATTAACACAGGTAGGAACATTTAAGTTTTCCTTATCATTTGTATTATTCTCTTTTGCGTTATGCCTATCTATAGCTTCTTGACTGATTTGTTTATTTAATTGGTCTAAATTTTTGTCTGGGTCATCCAAAAGTGCAATTTCTGAAGCTTCCTTTTCCGGGGAAGAGTGAAGGAGATGCTGATTCAGACTATTATTCTATTCCTTATTTTCTTCTAGGATGCATTCCTGAATTTGTTTAATTAGTATTTCCTTTTGGAGTTTTAGTTCATCGAAGTCACAAATTTCGTCAAGAAACATGTCCATAAGTTCATCCATTAGTGATTCTCCTAAGTAATTAATAATTTGATTCACCTCCTCTTCTATTTTTTTTACCTATTCAACTAATTCTACTGCATCAACACATTCTGGCTTCAAAATCAAATTAGTTGGTAGTTTAGTCCTATTACCTTCATCTTGAAAACAGATTTTATTATTATTTGTTCCAAGTTCTATTTGTTCTGATTTACTCTCCCTATTGAATTTTTCATATTGTTCTTGCCTTATAATGTTAACTGGGTTGTTATTTATTGGAAGCAATGCTTCAGATATTTGGGGGTTTGTTAGATTAACCATAGGTAAATTAATTGGGTGTTGATCGGGTATTGATTTGTCTATGTTATTAATTTTACAGCCATAGTCCAAAATTTTTTGTTTATCATTCTTAGTTATTTTTTCCATGTTCAAGCTCAATATTTTTGTGGTTTCTATCCTCCTTAAAGAAGTATGAGAGTTGGATGAGTCCCGAGGAATATCATTTATAACTGGAGTGTTGATTTTATACAAATTGGGAGGAGGAATCTCAGAATACTCCTCTTCATTATTCAGGATTTCAAAACCCCCTTTGTTATTTGAGAAGTTTACTTTTATTCTATTATCTGTGCCATGGTGAAAATCTGAGCAATCTCTAAGAGTAAGTGAGAAAGGATTTCCTCCTTTCTCAGAATCTTCTATGTAGTTATCTAAGATTTGGGGATTTATAATTATGGAATTAGAGTTAAAACACAGCTGAAGGGGAGGAATGTAATTATCATGATAATTTAAATTAATTATGATAATCACATCTATTTTGTTATGTTTAGTTTTAACTATCCTTTTCAAAATTTTGATTCTATTTCCTATATTTTTAATGGTTTCTGGATGATGAAACTCTAATGGCAGATTTCTTAATAAAATAGCTTTTTCTACTTGGAAATCTGCTACTTTCATTGGATTAAAAAATGGAAACCATGAACATACAAAAAAGGAAATATCTCTAAATTTTAGATAACCTTTCTCTAAAATATCATTTTTGAGCTTACTACTCTTGCAATCTACAAAAATAAAATTATCTGTCATGATAGTAGTACTTACCTCCGGGGGAAGAAGTGATGCCAAACCTTTGATTGTATCCTCTAAAAAGGCATATGTACCCATCCATTTGCATATGACACCTGTTTCTACATAAACATGTTGATTTTGCACAATGTATTTTTCATCCAGTGTTATCCTAAGATGATTAGGACCATGATTACCATATTTTGAAAGTGTTCAATGGCTATGGTTAGCTACACGCCTATGTGGTGGGGTGTAAATGCTATCATTACACTTATCCTAAGATAGATTACCCTCATTATAGGGTTTAACCATATTATATGGCTTCCTGTTCATAGAACCCATATTTTCCTTCCTTCGATGAGGAGGGCTATAAGCATTTGGGGATCTATGAATAAAAGATAGATCTTTAATATCCTTAGAAGTTCTATGTGACATACCTAGAGTTTTGGATAGGGGGAGGGGGGAATTTCTCACATCGGGTTGTGCAGGTTCACCTCCCAAATGTGATTTCCCCCAGGAAGCTACTCCCCCTCCCAAAACCCTACTACTCTGATGATTTACTAAGTGTGAAAGCTTATTACTAGGGTTAATATCCCTGCTTAGTATTTCAAAAGAATTTTTAAGAAAAATATTACTGCTATTGTGATTTTTAGGAGATTTTACCATTTTCCTGCCTTTGACCATGTGCCATTCCTCTTTTCTTGATCTGCCACCAAAAGAAGACGCCTTAGTCTTTGTCAATCCTCCTCCCCTCGCAGCAGATAGAGGTTCATAGGGGCATTTGGCCAGAGATGTCCTAGATGACAGAGCCTTTACGGTCCTGGGGTGATCATACCCCTTACTTTTTGATAGCCATGCATTGGGTTTGTACAAACTGCGAGTGGTAAGGTTCTGAGAAGGTGCTACTCCATCTTTCCCCACTTTGGAGTTAGCTTGAAGTGAGACCTGCTCAATAGACTCTTCCCTTACCATCTCTAAATTATTTTTCTTCAAATTTGCATACTTGGTTTTTGCAAAAAAATTCATTTGTGCATCCAGTGATTTGACAGAGAAAACCTTTAGCTCCATAATCTTGTTTTGGAACCAATAGCCATTGGAAGTATGGTTTTCAGAACCGGGTACCAAAACCCTAGTTTTAATTGCTAAACACTTATCAGATTTCTTAGTGATATGCTCTTTGTAACCATTGTCCAGGGGATTAACTGTATTAACATGTGAAGCAATGATCTTGGCCTTAGATTGCTCATTTTTCTAAGCATCCTGCAAACTTTTTGCCTTCTACTTCGCAATGAACTCATTGAGGTGATCATAATTGGGATGGAGATGACGGACATCCCTGCATTTGTAGTCTTTATGTTTGTGCCCATATTGCCAACAATTAAAACAATAACTGGTGAATTCCTTTTCTAGGCTAGAAGATCTGGCATCCGAATATTGAGCAGGCTTGGAGGACAATTTCACCGAGGCAGAATCCAGATTTTTGGCTTTTGCTAGGTCATGATGAATAAGTCCTAGCTTGACCTGATGATTCTGCAAAGCTATTTTCCTTTGAAGTCTAATTTTTTACATTTTCACAAGCAGATCAAATTAATAGTTTTTTTTCATTGCATTCCCTTATTATAATTATATTAATTTTCTTATTATACTTATATCAATTTTCTTATTATAATTTTTTATTATTAAAATAATAGTTAATATCAAATTATTATTTTTTTAATTTTTTTTTAATATTTTAATATCAAATATATAAAATTAAATCAATTAGATTACCTCTTTATTATTTAAAATATAATAATAGTAATAATATATTTATGAATTCATTCAGTAATATTTATATTTTAAACCAAACTAAATATATATATTGAAATTTTAATTAGTTGGTGAGCTTAATCAAATCAATATATGTCATTCTATTTGGATGGTTATCATCTAAATTATATATTTTATAATTAATTAAAATATATCTATAATTCTAGTAAATTTATTAAAATTTAAATTAGATAGATATTTAATATTAAAATTACAATTATGACAAAACTAAAAATGTCAAAAAAATTGAATTAATTATATTTCTAATTGAACTTTAACATAACTATAAACTAAATATTTAACCTAACCTAATAATATATTAAATAAATTTAAATAATTATTTAATTAAATTTTTTTTAAATTATATGCTAATACAATTAAAACTACAACTAAAAGCAAGTACTAGCCACTACGTGGCACTTGTTTTATTTGTAATACAATTTTAACAAGCTAACAAATAAGTGTGTTATTCATGGATTTGACCTTGCGAATTTAATCTTATAAATGAAGAACTAATAGATTCAAACAATGTATGCATATACTTATGGATCTAAAACTACTAAAACATAATATTATTTATTAGATTTTTCATAAAGAGAAAATTCATTTCTGTGGAAATAATGCAATATGGCTAAAAAAGTGGAAATAAAATTCTTCAATTTTACATTCCTAAATTCTCGTGTATAAGACCTCATTTAATCTAGCCAATCAAATGATAGAGAAATAATTTTTATAAATTATAAACTTAAAAAATTTGCATTTAAACTTTATAAAATCTAAATTTATGACAAAATATAAAAAATTCTTATTGGCAGAAAACCAGAAGATACAATAGTACTTAGCCTACCCGAAAGTACTAATAATCATGAGCTCAAAACATGTGCGGCCCACTGGAAGTGTAAAGTAGAGTAAAATCTCCACACCGTGCCATGTCTCGTTTCTTGGGAGATTTTTTTTTTAAAAACAAAATAAAAGAATTTTTTTATTATCATAGATCATACTAAAAATAGAATTGAAATCAACAATTGTTTAGTATTATTATTTTTTCTTCTAAAAACAATCTAAAAGTCACAAGCATGGGTTATTAATATCACAAGTACAAGTACATGTACATGTATATGTATGTATAAATTGATTTTAATAAGGATAGGAAGAATATCAATTTTATCTCTACAATCTCTGATAAAAAATCATAAAATGAATATCAATTTCATTTATTATAAAGAGAAAAATCAAAACGCTAGGATTTTGAGAAAGACAACCCAAAAAAATTGATTTAAAATTAAAAACTCACAAAGAAATCCTAATTTTAAAAAATAATTTATTAATTATTAATTTATTTAAAACTTGAAAGATTGAATTTCTAATTAGACATAATTAATTATTATGACAAAAATCTCAAAGATAATTAATATAGCTATTTTAAAATAAAACATTATTTAATTGCACCTTTAATTAATTTATTATTATAACATCATTTAAAATAACTCATTTAAACATGATATTTAAATTATAGAATAAGTATAGATGTTTTAATTAAAAATTGTATAGTTAATTATAAACTACATTTTAATAACTTGGTGACATCAAATATGTCTATGTGTATGTGATTATCTAACCCTACTATTCAACTCCCTTATAAAGTTTTATCAACACTATCGACTAAATACGTCATCAACTTACAAGAATGCATGCATACCAAAATCTAACCGATCCAAAGTGCACTAAAAGATGAAACAACTATAATCATGCTCAGACATGGTACATGGATTTACGTCACCTTGATGAATCCAAAGGGGCATTCAATCAAATACTTGTCCTCTCATATGAAAAAATGTAGGTTTATGATTTATATTGGGCCCAACTACTACATCCCTTCTTTTACCATTGAGATATATGTAAGGGCACACTCATCCTAATAATTTAGAAAAGTTGATGCCTGATACTTGCAAACCTGCATCACAAACCCAAACATGTGCATATATATATATATATATATATATATATATATATATATATATATATATATATATATATATATATATATATATATATATATATATGTATGTATGTATGTATGTATGTATGTATGTATGTATGTATGTATGTATGTATGTATGTATGTATGTATGTATGTATGTATGTATGTATAGATATACATATACATATACATATACATATACATATACATATACATATACATATACATATACATATACATATACATACATATATATATATATATATATATATATATATATATATATATATATATATATATATATATATATATATATATATATATATTGAGAGAGAGAGAGAGAGAGAGAGAGAGAGAGAGATTAGTGCATTATGTGGATCTCACAAGCAAGTAACTACAACTTCATCCCTCGCCATACAAACATTTCAAATAGAAATATAAAACATACACATTTAATCCATGTAAAAGAAGATATAGCCTATTAGTAGGTCAATAAAATCATAAATATACATAACATCATATGCACATAATAATCATCATCTAACTAACAATATGATATAACACAAATAATCAATGTACCAAAGTATTTCATAATCATAAGATACTGTCATAACATCAAATGATCACCAAATATAATTGAAATAACCAACACACACACGAAAAGTACCCTAAAAGAGTTTGGCACCATATACTAAAAGAAAACTATGGGTGAGTATTACATCCTCTCCCATATAATTAGGCCTACTCCTAGAAGTCTACAACAAATAGGGATATAACCCCCTCTATCTTGTTGCATCCTACCAAGTCATAAAAGACTCAACATTTGGGTCCCATTGGACCCATTCCTTCTCTATGGTTTGAACTTTGAGAATCATTCCCCACTACAGGAGTATAAAATCCATCTGCAACTCATCTATTTGCAAACCGAATCATAGAGGCTTGGAGCCTAGCCAGACGATGATAAATGGTTGTAAACACCTTGTGAATCTACCAACAACCCCAACTATAGGTTTTGAAGATATTGGTCTGCGACTTGGTAACTGTGTCAATCGTTGAGGATAATTGACAACTATGTGACCATACTGTCTACAAGAAAAAAAACCTTCTCTATTGACACCTCTCCCAGCATAAGGTGCACTAGATTGCTAGAAGCTACCTCTACTAAAATCTTGATGCAAACTCTAAGTTGGTTGATCAGTCCAATTGTGCATATTAAGTTGCTAGTTACAATAGTTTTCTAATTGTGAACCACCACGATGACCATGGAAGAATTTCCTACTTTGTTGGTTCTGATTACCTTTTGAGAAGGTAAGAGAGTTCCTAGAGTGCCTAGCACCCTGAGATTGATTACTCCTAAACCTTGAAAATGAAGTACCACCAAATAGAACACCAGATTGACCACCATGACCCAAAGCCAAATTTGACTCTACCAATGTAGCCTTAATGAATGCATCCTTGAGAGTCTTAGGTTGGAAAACCTTAACCCCCCGATAATGTGATCATTAAGTCCTCTAACAAAAGTTGTTGTACCAACATCGCCATATTATTACCAAAACCTGTATATTGCTTGAGCTTGAAGAATCAACGCTCATACTCTTGAACATACATGCCCAACTGTCATAGATTGTGGAACTCATCCACCACTACTGCCTCCACTAATCTAATAGAAATCATTCTTGAAAACTCTCAAGAAACATTTTCCAAGTTATAATTTATCTATGTTTAGCTCAATTTTTTGTTCCTTGATTTGCCACCAAGTAGATGCAAAATCTCTTTGGTTCATGATGCAACACCTAACCTTGGTATTACTACCAAATGGATACATAGATAAACATCAATCCAAACCAATAAGCCAAGTCTCTGCCTCAAAACTAGTACCAGATCCATTAAAATATGGAGGTTATGGTCTAAGGAGGTCTCTCATGTGATTAGATATAATAGAATCCTGATCAACTACAATGTTCCTCCTCCTATGACTCTGAGATCTCTCTCTCACCTTATTTTGAGAATGATGAGACTCATCCTATGCAAGCTTTTTCTTCCTAGGTCCTAAATAATCTAGAATATCCTATAAAATATGTCTAGTGTGAGCCTCTTCTGACTCAACATGCTTCTCTCCACTATGCTCTTCCATGTTCTCCTCATGCACAATCTCCTTACTAAGGCTCGTATAAGGTGTTGGCATTAAGGGATGATAACTGATAAGCTTGCTACCAGTACATGGCAATTAAGTATTGTTATTGATTGTCAAAAGAGGAAAGGTGTGTTTGTCATCTCAATCTAAGGACACCAGTATTGGATCTATGAATCAAAATGGTTATCAACTAGTTGTCAACATTCTATATGTAGAGAGACTTGTTTGAAAACTGATGACATCGTGCAATGAAAAAGAGATCATTTCTATTCATCTAATGCTACCAGTCACCAAGGGAAAAATAACCAGTAACCAGTAACAAAGACCGAGGAAAGGATGCAACCAGTAACAAAGCTCTTACCTATTCACAACATAAGGATCTTAACCGATCAAGTGGAGACTTCATTATGATAAGATGAATCGAGGAAGTCATAGTCAACTATTTGTTAACCAACTCTTTGACCAGGATTTACTGCACTAAATCCAAAAGACTTTGAGTTAACAAGATTATTAGTACGAGGCATGTTTGAAGGTTTTAAAGCCAGAATTTGTGGCTTTAAAACATGGAGTTATCTCTTATGAAGGAAATCTGTTTGACACACATTTATTGTTTTCTCTTGTAAAGAAAATAAAGCAAGAGCATGCATCGGATGTTTCCTCAGTGAACTAATGCTCTACTAGGTGATGAATCCAAAGGATATCTGTAAACAGGTCGTGCATGAGAAAAATAATTAGGGCAAGGACTCTATATATTATTATGCCTATCAAGAATATAGTTTTCCCTCATTCTTCCAAAGTAAAGAGTGTACCTGTATGCTAAAGAAGCTAAGGTGAATAGAAATGAGAAGAGAGAAGAGTGTGCAGAGAAGCACAATAGAAAAAGAGAACATACTAGAAGCGACCGGTGATGTTTCTTAGTTGAGTATAACAGAGATCTTATCAAGCTATGCAAAGCCATTTGTAAAAGGTCAATCCTTCTATTGTTTTCTAACAATTACAATAGTTAAATCCCAGTATTTTGGGTGGACATTAATAGGTCCCTTATACTAAATCCCTTAACCAGGTGACATATTTTCAGGTGTTGTAAGTCCTCTAACCAGACAGGCACTAACCGACCTTATTGTATCAAATCCCTTAACCAGGTCACATCTAATAGTACATTGTAATCCTTTAACAGGTGAGGCTCCTAACAGGGTGCACTTTAGAAGAGTGCAGAATTTGTGAAGTTTCCTCACACCATGGTTTTCAACCGATTTGGGTTTCCACATGATAAATTTGGTGTTACTTTGTGGTTGATTGCTTGATGCTATTCTTATGCTTGAATTTGTTTTGCTTATAGTTAACAATATACTCCACTAGATTTATTTTATAAGTTTTTATAGGTTTTGATTCACCCCTCCCCTCTCAGCACTGGTTGGGACTGTCAATTGGTATAAGAGCCTCATTTCTTTTCTTTTTTGCTTAACCGAAAAAAGAAAAATTCAAGATGATGGGAAAGGAAGGACCAAAGTTTTCAAAGGAAAATTTTACTCTATGGTGCAATAGAATGAAGTTGTACATGACCATCGGAGATCAATATTGGACTCATGTAACCACTGATTACACTAAACTCAGTGGTACCCTAACTCTTGATGAATTAAAGATCAAGACAAAACACACTGCTGCCATGGATATGATAGCCAACACACTCCCAGATTATGTTTATGCTGAGATTGAAAATCTGGACACTACTCACAAGATTTGGACCAAGCTGCAACTAGTATATGGTGGTGACCCACATGTACAAAGAGCCAAGGTAGAAAACCTCAGAGGAAAGTATGATGACATGAGGATGAAAGAAGGAGAAGACATTGAGCAATATAGTAATAGAATTAGAGAAGTAATTAACTCCATCAAAAGTGCTGGAGGAAAGCTAAGTGAAGAGGAGGTGGTAATAAAAATACCGAGAATGCTCATACCTTAGTATGCCATAAGTATCTTAGCCATTCAAGAGCTCAGATTAGTGACCACATATCAAGTCACTCTAGACTCCCTAATCGGTAAGTTGACTGCATTTGAATTGAGAAATTTTGACAATAGCTTACCCATGTAGTAAGTTTCTTTTATGTCCTTTGTGAATGCCTCTTCCACCAAGAAAGGGAGAGAAACTGGTAATAGCTCTACCAGTAAGATTGGAAGTCTTGTTGAGAATCTTCTCTCAGAAGAAATGGAGAAAGATGATTTTGAAGAACTCATTGCTCTAGGAGATTTCCTAGAGGAAAAGGGAAATACAAAGGAAAGCTTCCACTAAAATATTTCTCTTGTAATAAGATAGGACATATTGTTGCAATATGTCCAGACAATGATTATAAAGACAAGAGCAACTGATTCAAGAACAAAGAAAAGGAGTGCTACCTTGCAGAAGAATGAGTCACAGATAATGAATTTGAAGACTCTGAAGATCCAAAAATTGTATTTGTTGCAATAATAGAAGAGAGTCTGGTGATAAGTGAAATGGCACTTATATCAAGATCTCATCATCATGATGACTGGATCATTGGCAGTGGATGCACTCACCACATGACTGGTGATAAGAAAAAATTTATCAGTTTAAATCTCAATGATGGTAGATTGGTAACCTTTGGTAACAATTCCCCATGTGCTATCAAAGGAAAAGGTTCTATTGCACTCAGTAATGATGTTGTTTGTGAATATGTGTACTAGGTAGAAGGACTCAAGTACAACTTAATGAGCGTTTCCCAAGTAAACAATAAAGGATTCCTATTGGAATTTGGGAAAGGTTCATGTGTTGTCAAGAACCAATCTAGAGCTCATGTTGCTACCGGTAGATATAGAAAAGGGAACTTGTTCTACCTGGACTCAATGGAAGGAGCCTACCTCATAGCATCAGTAAAAGGAGAAACATTTACAAGATTTATCTTGTAACCAAAGAGGACAATAGTTGGTTGTGGAATCAGAGGTTGTGCCACATAAAATTTGACAGTATTGTCAAGGTGAGAAAGAAGAAATCAGTAAGAGGAATCCCTAAGAGCACAAAACCTGACAGAGATATTTGTAAGAATTGTCAGTTAGGAAAACTAACAGGAACAAGTTTCAGCAATAAATCTTTCTCTTCTGAAAATGTTCTGGATCTTGTGCTCATAGATTTGTGTGGACCTATGAGAACAAAGAGCTATTATGGAGACTAGTACTTCATGCTTTTTATAGATGATTTTTCAAGAATCATGTGGACACTCTTTCTTAGAGAAAAATTAGAGGCATTTCACATGTTTAAAATATACAAGGCTCAAGTGGAGAAGGATACTGGTAAAATCCTAAAGTGTCTGAGATCAGACAGAGGAGGTGAATACACCTCTCAAGATTTCACTCACTACTATGAGGAATAGGGAATAAAAAGATAGTTATCCACACCAAGGACTCCTCAGCAAAATGGAGTAGCAAAAAGAAGAAGTGGGACATTTATTGACTGTGTGCAAACCCTAATGATTTAGAAGGATCTTCCTCATCACTTCTGGAGAGAAGCTATCAACACTGTTTTCTACACGCTAAACTGAGTTCAAGTCAAGAAAGGAATCGGTAAGACTCCCTATGAACTATGGTTCAATTATACTCCTAGTGTAGGATTTTTCAGAATCTTTGGTAGCAATTGTTACATTAAGAGGAACATGTACTTTGGGAAGTTTGAGCCCAAAAGTGATGAAGGTATATATTTCTGGGTTATTCTACCAAGAGTAAAGCCTACTGGTGTCTAAATAAAAGGATAGGAAAAATAATAGAAAGCATCAATGTGAAGGTTGATGAATATTCAGAACCAAGAAAGAAGATCGGTCATAGTTAATAAACATGATAGTCTGCAGGGTCATAATGATGGAAATATTTTTGAGTTCAATGAGATAACAACTGAAGATGAAAGAGAAGAACATGAGAATAGAACTCTGGTGCAGGATGTTGTACCCGATGCTGACAAACCAACTCAAGATGATGAACAAGAAGTTGTTCATGACCATGCTGAAGAAACTGCTCAACCGAAAGAACTTGACTGGGAAAAAGACCGGTTCTCCCAAGGTATGTCACATATCACTCAATCGATAATATAATTGGTAATAAACATGCAAATATCTTGACCAGGCAAAAGGATAGAGAGAATGTTTGTTTGTTTTCCTATATAGAGCCCAAAGCCACTAGGGAAGCTCTAGAAGATGAAAATTGGGTCAAGGCCATGGAGGAAGAGATTGAGAAAATAGAGAAAAATGACACATGGGTGCTTGTGCCAAGACCACAGGACAAGAATGTCATTGGGACAAAGTGGGTCTACAAAAAAAAGCTAAATGAAGAGGGAAAAGTAATAAGGAAAAAAGCAAGACTGGTCTGTAAAGGATAAGCTCAAGAAGCTGGACTAGATTATGGAGAAATTTTTGCACCTATGGCCAGATTGGTAGGAGTAAGAATTCTTCTTTCTTATGCTACTCACAAGAAGTTCAAAGTATACCAGATGGATGTAAAGTCTACATTCCTAAATGGAATACTGGAGGAGGAAGTTTACATTGAACAACCAGAAGGCTTCACATCCACACAAAAGGGTGGTATGGTCTGTAAACTCAAAAAGGATCTTTATGGGCTGAAGCAGGCTCCAAGGGCATGGTATGAGAGGTTGCATTCTTACCTTCTAACAATGGGATTCACAAGAACCGGGGACAACAACAACATGTATCTCAAGATTGGAAAAGATGGGAACGTCTAATTGCTGAAATCTTTGTGGATTACATCATCTTTGGAGGAGATGATAGAATGAGAAAAGCCTTTGCTGAAGATATGAAGAAAGAATTCAAAATGTCTATGATAGGAGCCATAAAATTCTTCATTGGACTACAGGTCCATCAGCTAAAGGAAGGTATCTTTATTTCTCAGTCCAAGTATGTAAATGAAATTCTTAAAACTTTTGGACTTGAAGAATCCAAACCGGTTGATACACTGATGATAACTAACCTCAAGTTATCAAAGGAATATGATGCAAAAGAAGTGAATGAAACACTATATCGGTCTATGATACAAAAATTACAGTATGCAGTACACAATAGACCAGACATTGCACATGCAGTAGGTATTGTTGGAATATTCTCTACAAATCCTAAAGAGACACATCTAATAGCAGTTAAGAGAATTTTAAAATACCTAAAGGGAACAGAGGAATATGGCTTGTGGTTTCCTCACAAGGGAGGCTTCCAAGTAAAGATTTACATTGATGCAGATTGGGTTGGTAATATTGATGATAGAAAGAGCACAAGTGGTGGTGCATTCTTTCTTGGAAGAAGGATTGTGTCATGGACAAGCAAGAAACAAAACTACATTTCACAGTCTACAGCGGAAGTTGAATATGTTGTTGTAACAATCAATTACACATGGGTAATCTAAATCAAACATCTACTTGAAGGAATCTAGGAACATATACCTAAACTGATTATAATTTACTGTGATAGTACAAGTGCAATAAACATATCCAAGAATCCTATCATGCACTCCAAGACAAAACACATTGCCATCAAGTATCACTACTTGAGAGAGCTAGTACAAAATATAGAAGTGAGATTAGAGTATGTTCCCACAAAAGAATAGATTGATGATATCTTCACAAAGCCACTACCGAAGAGTACTTTTAAGTATCTCAAAGGTAAATTAGGGGTGATACCCCTCCCTGATCATTAGTAAACTTGTAAAAGTGATCATCAGTTCGTTATGCTTCAATAGAGGAATTCACCTCATGTTATTTGGACTGGTGAAAAGGACTTGTGCTTGAAGGGGGAGAAGATTTTATTAAGGTAGTCTTTTTGACTAGCCTTTAACATTATTTTCAAAAGGGGGAGAGTTTGGCAATAAATTGGTAGATGACCGGTAGTGAGTAGAGATATAAGCACAAGGAATGATTGTCTATTAAGGTTTTACCATCAATGCCAAAGGGGGAGATTGTTGGCATTAAGGTGTGGTAACCAGTAAGCTTGCTACCAGTACATGGCAATTAAGTATTGTCATTGATTGGAAAAAGAGGAAAGAGGTGTTTGTCATCTCAATCTAAGGACACCAGTATTGGATCTATGAATCGAAATAGTTATCAGTTAGTTTTCAACATTCTATGTGTAGAGAGATTGGTTTGACAACTGGTGACACCGTGCAATGAACAAGAGATCATTTTTGTTCATCTGATACTACCGGTCACCGAGGGAAAAGCAACTAGTAACCAATAAAAAAGACCAAGGAAAAGATGCAACCAGTATAGACAAGGGAAGGAAAGGTGATAAGTCAAAGATCTTACTTGTTCACAATATAAGGATCTTAACAGATCAAGTGAAGACTTCATTATGATAAGATGAACCGAGGAAGTCATAGTCAACTATCTGTTAACCAACTCTTTGACCGAGATTTACTGCACTAAATCTGGAAGACTTTAAGTTAACAAGATGATTGGTACGAGGTGCGTTTAAAGGTTTTAAAGCTAGAATTTGTGGCTTTAAAACATGGAGTTATCTCTTGCGAAGAAAATTTGTTTGACACACATCTATTGTTTTCTCTCATAAAGAAGATAAAGCAAGAGCATGCATCATATGTTTCCTCAGTGAACTAATACTCCACTAGGTGATGAATCTAAAGGAGATCTGTAAATAGGTCGTGCATGAGAAAAGTAATTAGGGCAAGGACTCTATATATTCTTATGCTTGTCAAGAATATAGTTTTCCCTCATTCTTCCAAAGTAAAGAGTGAACCTGTATGTTGAAGAAGCTAAGGTGAATAGAAAGGAGAAGAGAGAAGAGTGTGCATAGAAGCACAATAGAAAAGGAGAACATACCAACAACTACTAGTGATGTTTCTCAGTTGAGTATAACAGAGATCTTATCAGGCTATGCAAAGCCATTTTTAAAAGGTCAATCCTTCTATTGTTTTCTAACAATTACAATAGCTAAATCCCAGTATTTTGGGTGGACATTCATAGGTCCCTTGTACTAAATTCCTTAACCGAGTGACATCTTTTCAAGTGTTGTAAGTCCTCTAACCAGGCAAGCACTAACTGACCTTATTGTATCAAATCCCTTAACCTAGTCGCATCTAACAGTGTGTTGTAATCCTTTAACAAGCGAGGCTCCTAACAGGGTGCACTTCAAAAGAGTGCAGAATTTGTGAGGTTTCCTCACACCATGGTTTTAACCCAATTTGGGTTTCCATATGATAAATCTAGTGTTACTTTGTGGTTGATTGCTTGATGCTATTCTTATGCTTGAATTTGTTTTGCTTACATTTATAAGTATACTCCATCAGATTTATTTTACAAGTTTTTATAGGTTTTGATTCACCCCTCCCCTCTCAACACCAGTTGGGACTGTCAGAAGGGTTGTGAAGTCTGCCCCTTCCACATCCTCTACCTCATCCCCTAGTAGAAGATCAAGTATCATCAGACATCTTACCTACAATGACCAAATGACCGCAACAACATATCAAAACAAGTCAATAAAAATATTTGCATCTTACTAGAGGATCCCTATATCCATCTATCCATTAGGAAATTACAACACATCATATGTAAAGTACCCCCTTACAACACGGTCAAGGATTCACATAAACCCTGATAGAAATAAAATCAATATCACAAAGGACTAACAATAGAAAACATTTAGAGAAACCACCAAGAAACTTGAAAGAAAAGGCCCAAGTGGGTGAATTTTCATCAATTACAATTCAATCCATAAAAATGCCAGCAATAATAAAACAAGACAACTGTGATAAGGTTCATACTTGATAAATAGAAAGAGAATTTTGGTGGCTAGTCCTACATAAG
The DNA here is from genome assembly GCA_027943335.1 of Chamaecyparis obtusa. Lineage (NCBI taxonomy): Eukaryota > Viridiplantae > Streptophyta > Pinopsida > Cupressales > Cupressaceae > Chamaecyparis > Chamaecyparis obtusa. Next base: position 48,369 of record BSBK01012631.1, read on the forward strand.
AAAGTTCTAAAAATCCAATATTAGCCCTTACATTACAAGAATATTTTAAAAAAAAATCAAACAATACATCAACACAAAATTTTACACATAACTGGGTGATGAAGAGTAGCCACATAAGAGGGAGTACTTGCAAACGAATGCACACAACATGCCTTAATAATCACATACAAGTGTGGGGAGCACACAAATGCCATAGTTCCCAATATTTAAACTTGGGCTCTAGCAATAGATTAGGTCTCAATAGGCATTTTACCTATGACAAACAATTTCATAATGCAAGATTCTAAAATAAGTTTTGGAATACAAGACATAAATTTTTAGCTACAATGTTATGGTTTTGAAATATAAAAGAGTTTTGAGTCAATGTTCTTGTTTCAACTTTATCTACTAGACACCTAATGGGCGTACAAATTCCTAGTGTTCTGTTGGCTAAAACTTTTGTAAGCCGCTAAGACTACACCTTACAAAATTTTAATTTTAGGCAATGGTATAATGAGATAAATCTCTCCTCTCAGCAATAGGGGAGGCTCCCTTCTTACCGTAGGTGGCTTCAATAGGATTTCAACTGAAATTGAATAAAGGGTGATTCTTCCAATCTTTTTCTCTTTTTTCAAGAAAAGATTCACAAGCAATAACAACTTACTAATTCTACGAAGACCTCCTACTACTATGATAATACTAGTGACTCAGTAGTTGACGTAAGAACAACTCCTAAGGTAGCAGTTATAATTATATTTGGTAGATTAAGACAAGGGCCCAAAGTCTCTTGTGATTAATCCTATTTGAAGAATAACAAGAAACAATAGTGAGGCTCAAAGTCTCTCACTAATAATTTTGAAATTAAAAGAAAACACTCAAAGTTGAAGCTCAAAGTCTTTAGTTCCTAGTATTTTTAGCCACTATTATCTATAACAATTTGTCCTCCTACAGCACAAAGTCTTCAAAAGTTCAAATTGGCTCTAAATGTAATAGGCAGCTCAAAGTCTGAACAATTGAATTCAAATCCCTATTGAGGAAAACTTCAAAACTCACAATCAATATCCAGAAAAATGTCATCAAATAACACCTTGAATCAACACAAAGTTTGAAAGCAAGTTACCCTTTTATTGAAAGCACTTTGAATTTACATCTACGCTCAAAGTCTTGGAGTGTAGATACAAACTGGTAGAATTTTCTTGTCTTGCCAAAAGATGATTATTTACAATGATCTCCCTCCTTTATATAGGAAAAGAGTGGAGAGAAAGGTGGATAAATAAGGGGAAAACCCTTAAGCACCTTGACTTATTCCCTAACTAACTAGCTAGTATTGACTTATTCAAAGTTGCATGCCTAATGCACTTGCAACTTGATTACATGTTACAGTTTTGCACATGATACTATCACATGCAATTACATCTTGTTATTACATGTAATCTGTCAAATACAAATTACAAATACATGATGAAAATATTATATGTCTGATAAGACACAACACTTATTACATCATCCTTTGTTTGTCTTCATGCTGCTATAGTATGCATGATGGTTGATATGCTCTAGTTTGGTGAAAGCATCTTGATCTAGAATAGGAATGTGCATCATTGTTTGTCTTGTATCATAATGGTCATTACCTTGGAAAGTATCTCTATCTTGAAAGCATTCGATGCCCACATCATTCTAGTCTTCAACTCTTTGCACTAGCATGGGAAGATTTCTCTCTTGTAAATGGGGATTTTTAAGTCACATTACATGTCAGTTTGGAGAGCACTTGTCACCCACAAACAGGGTTTAGAGGTTCATTTGCAGCTTTTGGAAAAGAGAGAAAACTGTATGTAAACTCTTAGAGGTGGGATTTTAGCTTGCATTTACATGATGGAGAAGAACCTTCTTCTTCTTGGGTAGAACTTGCATTTTTTCTGGAAACAATACAATCACAAACTTTTGAAGCCAAAAATCCTTCTTTGAATCTCCAATCATGTAGCATGTGACATGAAAATTCCACAAGGTGATAACATCTTCAAGAGATGGATCCATTGCGTACATTTTGATGTAAAGGAGTGAACCTGGGGTATTGTGAGCATATGTAGATAGCTAGAAATTTTTGGAATAACAAATGGATGCAAATGTTTGAGCTCAAAAACAAGCGTTTCATGGTGGAAAACCCAAAAATGGGTTTTTGGAATGTGAAAGCATATGCAAACGGAAAGGATAATATATGGAAAATGCATGGAATTGAATGGAAAGACATCCACTTATAATGAGATATTATGTTTTCATTATAAGTAAATGCGCAAGCATATGCAAGCAACCACCATCATGAGTTTTTAAGTCACATGGTAGCGACATAACAAGTGTAGATGGAGTGTGTGTAAGCATGGAAGTGAGATTTTTTGGATGCAAAATCATGTTGAAAGTGAGCTTGCTCTCCTTGATAATTTCATTCAAGAATGGGGTTTTTAATCCTGACTGCATATGCAAGAAAGTGGAGACTCTTGCATATGCAACTTGGAAAATTTAGATGAAAGATAGGAGCACATAATATATTCAAAAAAAATGTAAATTTGAAAATGAAATGAAGAGATTTGCAAACAAAAATGAAAGAACACATATATCCAACTTTTCCCTATGAAATTCACAAGAAAATTTACCTCTTTTCCACAAAAAGAAAAGGAAGAAGTTTCTTTAGTCTCTTATGTAAAATCTGAAAATAAAATGAAGAGATTTTTGAATTTAGAATGATTGCGTGAATGAGAGTTAAATAGATTTCAAATCTTGACTCAATCCTTTCAAAATGAATGCATTTTTTAGTCAAGATCCATTGCTTGCCAAGTGTGGGAAGTTAGAGAAACAAAATGCAAGAGAATATCAACAAAAATTGACTATTTCAAATGCACATGTAATGGCAATTAAAAATGGCATCTAGGGCATCAAATGAAACTTTAAAAGAATGATAGACAAGATGAAAATGATAAAAAATACCAAGAACTCACCTTGGAAGAAAAATATTTGAATTTGATGAAGAAAAATGGTAAAAATGGGTCATTTTTTAGCAAAAAATGTCAAAAAATGAGCCTTAAATGGGTTGTTTTCCTTTCAAATCTTCATTTTTGAGTAGCCAAGAATGATCCTTGGAAGATTTAGTGCAAAAAAGGCCCTATGGAGAGCAAAAAAGATTGAGTTTTGACCATGAATCTTGTGATTCTTTGCTTCAAAATCTTGTTTTTCTCAAAACCCCCAAAATAAGTGTGTTTTTTGAAGTCAAAAACACATGTTTTCCTCTAAAAAATTGTCACTTCTCAAAAACATAGCCAAAGAAAAGTTAAAACACATTTTTAAGATGCAAATGCATGTTTAAAAAGACATGTAAATGCCTTCAAATTTGACGTCCATGGTTGCTTGGTTAAATAGGCACTTTAAACATGTAAAAACATGTTAAAAGAAATATGTAAATGGATTAAAAAATGACACCCTAGTGTGCTGGGTTAAAAAAAACACTTTAGGAGTTGAAAAACATGTAAAAACAAACATGTATTTGGTTTTAAAAATGACACTTTGGTGTGTTTGCATGTATTTCTATAAAAAAATGTACTTTTCAAGTGTAAATACACATTGAAAAGATATGTTTTTAACTTAGAAAAAGCTACTTCATGACTTATCTTTAAATATGCAGTTTAGACTTATCTTTGAATGTGCATAATAATTATGAATTAATTAAATAAATAAAGTGATTTATCTTCAACTTAACTGATTTTGAAATAAAATAATTGATTTATGGGTTAATCAATTATTAAATCAAACTTTTATTCAAAACTATATTATTAAATATTGACAATTGACATTAATCAATTAAATAAGAATTTAATCAATTAGTCATAGGATATTTCAATTTATTGTCAAAATTAAATAATACAATTTAGGAATAAATATAATTAAATTTAATTACACAATTAAGTGGCAGTTTTAAACTTAATTAATTAAATATTCAGAATATTCAATTAATCAAACTTTAGAATAAATATGATTTATCCGCAAATAATTATTAAATTAAAGATAATTAAATTAGGATAAAAAAGGAATATTCCCTGATGCAGAATTTAGGATAATCAATTAGGATTTGATGTGCAGATGTGCAGATGTGCCTTAGGTTAGGACTTTGATGTCAATTTCAATCGATTTGAGGATGTAGGAGGTTAATGAACCTATAGCCCATTTTTGGGGTATTACAATTATTACCAAAACCTACATAGTTCTTGAGCTCGAAGAATTGATGCTCATACTCTTGAACAAACATGTCCAACTGTCATAGATTTTGGAACTCATCCACCTGCTACTACCTCCACTGATCTAATAGAAAGCATTCCTAAAAACTCTCAACAAACATTTTCCAAGTTATACTATCTATGTTCAGCTCAAGTTTTTGTTCCTTAATTCGCCACCAAGTAGATGCAAAATATCTGAGGTGCATGATGGCACACCTAACCTTGGTATTACTACTAAAGGGATACATAGAAAAACATTGATCCAAACCAATAAGCCAAGTCTCTGCCCCAAAACTAGTATTAGATCTATTAAAGTATGGAGGTTGTGATCTAAGGAGGTCTCTCATGTGATTAGATTTAAAAGAACCATGATCCACTACAATATTCCTCCTAGGACTCTGAGATCTCTCTCTCACCTCAATCTGAGAATGATGAGACTCATTTGGCATGATCCTTTTCTTCCTAGGTTCTAAATGATCTATGATCTCCTGTAAAATATGTCTAGTGTGAGGCTATTTTGACTCAATATTCTTCTCTCCATTATGGCTCTAATTTCTATGTATATTTTCCATTTTTTCATCCATTCATAATTCATTTCCCTCTTAGGTCCTTTTACATGCATTTCACATTTAAAGATTTTCCTTGATTTCTTGACAAACTAGGGCTTTTAGATCCCCCTCTTAGCACACAATTCTAGGTTCTGGGATAACTTTACAAAAGTATACCTAGATTAGGCTGACTTAAGTTGGCCTTGTCCTAGGGCCTTTTCATTTAGTGGGCTTTGAGCCTGATGTAGGGTTGTATCTCCTAGGTTCTTAATCGGGATTGACCTTGTGGGATCTGAGCCCCAAAATTTGTATAAAAGGAGAGCTCTTCCTCTCATTTTCACATCCATGATCCATACACAATTGAAATTATCAAGACTTCATGTGAGCATTATCAAGCAAGTTATTGTACATCCAAGAAATTCAAGTAGGTATTCATGAAGCATTCAAGTTCACTCATGCATGCAAGACATTTCCTTTCATAGATCTAGTTTTTTTCCCCATTGGAGGCTAAGAAAAGGAGTTTGACATCTAGGAACGAGATCCACATTCATCCATCAAGTTTTCTCCTTCTCTCTCTTCAACATTGAGGTGAATGACAACATCTACTACATGAGGTTTTGTCTTACATAATTCCTTTTCATTTTTATGTTGAGTCAAAGCTCTTGCATCAACATTCTTGGTCACATGCTTAGAGACAATTACATCTACATGGTATGATATATTCCATTGTTTAGATGCAATCTCTGCTACATGAAAACATTCTTTCAAGTATTGTTTTTGAGCAGCCCAACATAAGCCAAAAGGCAAGAGCGAATGTGGTCTCTTAGCACTCCACCCCCACCCTGAGTAAAAAATGTTATCAATGCTATCAAGTATATGACATAATGAAGTTAACACAACAACAAAAATTTAATATACAAAAATTACATCCACATTTAAATTTCATCAATAATATTTAATTATAATTTAAATATATTTTAATCAAAGCATGAATTAATTAAATTAACTATAAACTAATATAAAATACAAATTTAATTAATCAATTATATTTTTAAACTAAATTAAAATATAAATTAATTAAATAAATATTAATATTTTATAATTCATATAAATTAATTTATATATGTCAAAGAAATCCATTTATATAAAATAAATTAAAAAACTATTTTTATGAAATATTTTTTTAAAAAAAACTATTTATATGAAATGAATTAAAAAGCATTCATTTTTTAAATAATAACTAAAAAGTTGGGAAGGGAAACAACTTCCCCTATTCCCATGTAGAAAAAGGTGGGGAGTTTTAATTAAAAATAATAATAATAATAAAAAGTAATGGGTGGGGGATGACCCACCACAATACACGTGTCATTTTAAAAAGAAAGATTAATGAAAACCTTTTATAAGTCAATCTACTGATTATAAAGAAAATAAAATTAAATAATCATGAGTGTAAAACATGTGTGGCTCACTTGACTGGGTATGATATTTTTAAAAGGTGGGACAATGGGGAAGTATTCTTGAATAGTACTATTTCATAGAGTACTATGCACAGTAAGCTAATAAGAGTAGGTCGAGGAAAGAACATACAAAAATTAGAAATTAAATTTAACATTTGTGTAGTATTATTAGTTCCTTTCATGCCATAGAACTATTGCGGAGGGATAAAACGTTAAGTGGTGATTAAAAATGTCCTCCTCATCCAATAACATTGCTTTAGTTTCCTACTGTTAAATAGGGAGTTAGGTACTCTATTGGAGCCTATTGCGGACTTAAGGTTTGATATTTTGAAGGTTGAAGATATCCTTTGTATATTTCTTTCAAATCAGGGTTTGCAATTGTTGACCGTTGAATATATCTTTTGTATATTTTTATTAAATCAAAGTTAAAAAAAGAAGAAACTAAAAAAAATTGATATCCTTTGGGCTTTCCATGGTCAAGTAGTAGAGGATTTCAACATTGAATCACAACATTTGCACAGCGTCGTCGCTGGCCAAAAATAAGCAAAAGATAAGAAAATAGCAGAAGATTGGTACAAGAAAATGCCTATGATTACATGCTCATATCTCAGTACAACATTAACCATCCTCGCTATCATTTGATGGTCCCTTGATGTATGTATATAAATCTTTCATTGTATTTATGAGAATCCATTTAGGTTAGTTATAAAAATATTCCATTTCAATTAAATTTATTCACTGGCAGTTGGTGGAGTAAATTTATTCACTGGTAGTTGGTAGAGTAAATTCATTCATTGCACTATTTAAGTTATTTGTAGGGATTTTACATTATTATGACGTTATAACTAGTGCATCATTTATTTTCATTCCCTTTGAATAGTTTCTGAAAGACAATTGAAGAGATTTTTCTTCATTACGGAGTAGTTCAAATAAATCATTAATTGCATTAGTTTTGAATAAGTTTGGATTAATTATATAGGATTTTCTTTGCTTAGGAGTATTCATAGGTTGACTTCAAATATTTCTCTTAATTTAGGTACATTACTAAGATTTTCGTTGTTATGGAGTATTATTATGTTTATTTCAAAGATATTATATCAATTATAAGTGTTATCAAGTTGAATATAAAGGCTTTGCAAAAGTTTGGAATTATCTAGGTTAACTGCATGAATCATGAACTATTTTTGAGTATTTTTAGGTTAATTATGCGGATTTGGCTCTTTTAGACTACATTTATATGACTTACAGAGAGATTACATTTCTTTGAGGTCAACTGTAGAGTTTTGGCATTGTTTTCAAGAATTGTTTGGTTAATTATAGGGATGTCCTATTGTGAAGGCCTCAACACTTAACTAGTGATTAATCCATACTTCAATAGGCCAATCACAATTCAACATTTCTAATATTTGTTTTTGTTTGTATGTTTAAGGAGTTAAGTTGCAAGGTTTTCATGTCATATCCTAATTACATATTATTTGATGCATTATGATTGGTGTTTCTCTTGTCTTTGCAGATTATCAAAGCTTGTGCAACATTTGAGGCAAGATAAGGCGTGAAAACCCATGTTACCTCTATATAGAACTTTTAAGTCTTTCGATACCAAAAAAAAAAAACACCTGGACTTCTAGGCTCCATTCCATATTTTTGTTTGTGATTGGCCCTGGCTTCAGTGACTATATTTAATGTCAAGACCCTTCTCTTAGCCTTCTCTATCACCATCTAGGTTAATTGTCATAGTTGAAAATTGTGGTTTTTTTCTTTTTTGCATGCTACTCTAAGTTGGACGATCACAGGAAACAACACTTGTCACAGGCTTCAATTTCTCTACAATTGAAGGTCTCTTCAAAATATCCTGAATTTGTCTTATGGGCCTCAATTCTATGAACACAAGGAGAATATTTTTCTAGTGGGTGGGAAACAAGATCCTACATCTCTTATTTATACTTTCAAGGCTTCTCCCATTTTTAAGGGATTGAAAGTATTTAATCTTTATTGGATAATGAGGATGATATCATTTTAGATTTCATAAATGAAGCTCATTTGAAATTCATATACAAACTTGTGAAGTTTAAGAGGTGTTCATAATCAATGCTATGTTTTTAGGGTTGAGAAAAGGGTTTCGTATACCCTCTTTGGTGATTTGGTCTTTAATATAGTTGTTATCAAGTTATAGATCGACCAATATCCTATCAATATACATTGTTTGGACAAGGGGTATGTGTAAATGGATGATAGTGTTGTTTTTCTCTCCTAGCATAGCCATCCCATTAGAGAATGATGTGAATAATTGTAATGAGTATGATTCTAGAGGGACCTTGACTCCTCTTTTGGAAGGGGGTCCTCCTAATGCTTTGAAGCATGCTTCTAGGAATAATGGTTTTTATGTTTCACTTGAATTTGTGGTGGACAACCATGTATTTGTATAAATTTTGGTGAAGGAGGTGGTTGCCTCTTCTCCTCTTTCTATAGATCTTATGGATGTTCAAAAAGTTCCCAATTATTGGATGATATATCTGTAATACCCCAAAAATGGGCTATAAGTTCATTAATCTCCTACATCTTCAATTCGAATGAAATCGACATCAAAGTCCTAATCTAAGACACATCTAAACATCATCAAATCTAATTGATTATCTTAAATTCTGCATCAGGGAATATTCCTAGTAATATTTCTAATTATCATAATTATCTTTAATTTTATAATTATTTGGCAATAAATCATATTTATCCTAAAGTTTGATTAATTGAATATTTTCATATTTAATTAATTAGATTTAATATTTGCCACTTAATTGTGTAATTAAATTTAATTATATCTATTATTAATTGTATTATTTAATTTTGACAATAAATCCAAATATCCTATGAATAATTGATTAAATTTTTATTTAATTAATTAAAGCAAGTTGTCATTATTTAATAATATAGTTTTTAATAAAAGTTTGATTAAATAATTGATTAACCCATAAATCAATTATTTTATTTTTAAAATCAGTTAAGTTGGAAATAAATCACTTTATTATTAAATTAATTCATAAATAAAACATGCACAATCATAAAAGCAAACAACTATCAATTATCAATTAAAGCTAAACTCTATTTTGAGTTAAAGCTTAGCTTTTGCATGTTTTTGTGAGTTAATTATCCTTTATTTAAAAATAACTCAAAAATCAACCTGAGTTATTTGAGTGATTTATGGCTTTTTTTCATGCACCTCCAAAGCCTTGGATTTCTATAAAAACAATGCTCATCTCTTCATAATTCATCTCTCAATCATCTCGCAAATTGCAAACTTACTCTACAGGAATCATAGCATATCAGATTTGGAGAATTTGCACAATTGGAGCTTGGAGGAATCAACTTGCAAATTCAAAGCTTTGTGAGATCAATTTCAATTGCATAGTTTTTATATCTTAGCATAGAATTTCATAGTTTTCATATCATTGTTAGAATCTTCATTGTTAGATCATTTAGCATTCATTTCATATCAATTTTCAATAGCATTCATAGATTCATATCAAGTTTTCATTCTTATTGCATAGAAAATATCAAAAATATAGATTAATTGCATTCAATTTCATATCCATCTTTTGCATTCAAATCCTTCATTTAGGTGTCGTCTAGGTCACTGATCTTGATTACAATCTAAGAACATTAATCTTGCACCTACTAGAAGGCAGTAAATCGCTTGGTTAGATTATATTTCAATTTTGCACGATTTTGATTATCACTAACCTCTAATATTTTACTGAGTGTCGTGTCTACAGATCAGGTACAATTTTCACACACACATTTCTGGTGCCCACCATGGGGCAACCCACCTTTGCATGCTGATTTTGATTCTTGGAGCTAAAACCCTAAAGTTTCAAAGATTTAATTTTATCTCCCAAAGGGCTTGGATTTTTGGTCTCAATTTTTTTTTTCAGGTTGGAGACATATCAAGAAAGCTTCAAAAAAAAATTTAGAATTTTTTGAATTATTTTAAATTTTTAATAATTTTTTTTCAATTTTTCATAAAAGATTAATTTTCGGCGCAAATCAGAATATTTTTTGAAAATTTTTACATTTTCGGAAAGCTCTTCAAATTATACAAGGGTTCTATTATTTGTGTTTTAAATTTGGATGCAATATAATAGCTCAAATAGTCAATTTACAAAAAATGGTCTATTTTGGTAAAATGGGTCTCTAGGGCACAAATGAAGATATTTTTCTAAAATTTTTGTATTTTTGGAAAGCTATATATTTTTTAGTATGGGTCTTTATTTTGAATTTCTATTTTTGTGGCCAAAATCATATCAAAAAAATTAGATCTTGTTGACTAGGTCAAATGCAGTGCAAAAAAATTAAAATTTTGTGATGGGTATGCACTTATTTTTCATATGATTTAATGAATGATATAAGTTGTCATTTGGGTTAATTGCTGGTTATTATTGCTGATAATAATTTATTTTTAGAGCTAACCCTATGGTTTTCATAATTTGAATACATTTTGCATATCTTGTTTGCTTGTTTGCTTGTTGGAGAGTTCATCACTTGCTTGCATGGAAAAGCTCAACAAAAATTGCTAAAAATCAAGTAAAATCTACTAAGCACGTCGCAAGGATCTCAGGTATTCTCTTTCATCTAATAACATTTCAATTTTTCCTTAAAATAAATCTCTCGTGTGTCTAGCTTGGGTGATTCTTTTCATGTTTTTGTTCTACACACTTGCATAATTGATACTAGGTTGTGACCCCTTAAGGATTCATTAAGTAGTCTTAGATACTTGTGATTGATCTTGATTGCTATCTTGGGTTATTGGACTCGCTAATCTGTCGGCCCCTCATTTTCGCCCCGTGGTTGCAATCTCAGCGCCATAAAGGGGAGGGGTCAACAGGACAGAAGCGTTAAGTGTTCCACTTGGCAACCCTTTTGTGCTTTTAGGAACTCAGTTGTTTTCTAAGTTGGGGACTCATTTTCAGCTTGTGTAAGGTGTTAAATATTCCACCTTGTGGACTCATCTCATATTTGCTTTAAGCGTTAAGTGTTCCTCTTTCTTCTTTTTGGGTACTTTTGGTAGATTTGCTTTCGGGAATATATCTGTGCTCACATAGTAATTAGGCCCTATGAACACTATTCGTGATTCTTGAGAGATTGGATTCCTAGAGAAATCTTTCTTGATGACAAAATCCTTGTAGGTAGGGAGGATACTTAGTGCGTTTCACATTCAGCTTGGTTAGTGCGTCTTCTCTTATTGATCGACACATTCTCTCTCCGGAGAGGTTGATAGATCACATGGGGTTGATATCATGAGCTTTGGTGAATCAAAATTGGTTAGTGCGTCTTCTCTTATTGATTGATACATTCTCTCCTCGGAGAGGTTGATAGATCACGCGGAGTTGATATCACAGACCTTGGTGGAACAAAACTTTGTCTTAGCGTGTCAGATTAATCTGCTTGCTTTGTTTGGGTTAAAAGTGAAAAGGTGTCAAAAACCTTGGATCTGGAGCCAAGTCCCCTTGTGGTATAAATCTGTGAGTCACCTTTAGAGAGGGTTAATCGTAGCGGACAATCCCTTCATAGGGCAAACTGCGTTGATGGAACCTCAAGCGGTCATAGCCATTTTTACCGTGGTAGTGACAGCCGCTATATAAATGTCCTTGTGGAAGAAATCTCCACGGGTATGGTTCATTGTTGGGTTGTCAGATCTCCCTAGCAGCTCTTGAAGATTAAGTTCTCAGACTGTGTCAAAACCCTGGTGCACCGGGATTGGAGTTCACCCCTTTGAATCATAAAAGTTGCAGAGTCAAACCATTACTAAAAACCCTAGAGAGGCCAATTTTTCACTTTCAGGTATATGTGTGTTATTGCAAAACTTTTCAGAACATACACAATTAGTACTCTCAGGGATTAGCACAATTTGGTCACTTGATTGTTCATGCGCAAGGTTGCTTTTTCCCTTGTTCATTGTTTTCAGATGTGCTTGTAATCACTTGCTTGTTGTTCTGCATGTTTATTTATCTACTTGGCTATTAAAAATGATCAAATCTGATATAACCTTCAAAATTTGGACAGTACAATTTGCAAACAATCCAGAACTGAAAACCTTAAATTTTGTAAAAATTGACGTAAAATTCTTTTTGGAGTCAAAAGTCATTTCAGGATGTCAAAAGTCGTACGACTTTTTGTCGAATGTCATTTCAGTATTGCCCATCTGTTGTATGATTGAGAACCCAGTGTCGTACGAGTTTTCATGCCAGCAAAATCCAAGGAAGTCAAAATCCTGTTAGTAACTATCGTATGATATTTACAACTGTCATTTCATTGCTACCCAACTGTCATACAAGTTTAACAACTGTCGTTTCATTGCCACCCAACTGTCGTACGAGTTTAGCAACTGTCGTTTCATAGACTACCCAGTGTCGTACGAGTTTGCAGAGTGTTGTTTGGAAAAATTTGAGAGAGTTGTTAGAAATTGTCAAATTGCAAGATATCCAATGTTTCCAGCCTAGTTCCAAAATCTGTCAAAAATATCATTGTGTCAGGAATAGAGCAGTAGCTATTAAGCATTCTACCATTTTCCGAGTTTGATCTTTTGAATCCGATCTAGTCTTCTGTTTGATCAATTTGAGTCCTTTTTATCTCGTGTCAAAACCTTGTCATAACTATCAATCTTCAATCAATCTTCAAAAATAGACTAAGTGTTGAGATCTCGTGTCCGCTATCTTTTGGGCGATCTATCCCATACATCCAGGGCACAGTTTCCTTCACCCACATCTCATCAGATCTTCAAAACTATCATAATCTTGACAAGGTTGTGTCATCTGATTTTCTCGAATCAAATTGTTCTTCAATTGTCTTCATCCTTTTCTTCTGTTTCATTCAAAGTTAATGGTGGAGACCAGAGCTTCTTCACACAAGAAATCAGAAGAAACATCTCAGAACTTACTTTTGACCAATACCCCAGGTCCAACTCTTGAACAACTCATCAAGTCAGGTATCTACGAAGATGACAGTCTCGGTAACTTTCGATTGAAAACTGGTTACATACCTCCTTTATCAACTCACAGAGGTAATCAACAAACTCCTCCTCAATCTGTTCCAGGGAGCCCAAAAACTCCTATCATGTCTCAAGCAGGGACAAACCACAGTTCTCTAGGAGGAGGGTCCCAAGGACACCATTCTCAACATAATGCCGACCAAGAACCTACCCCCTCTAAAATCCATCAATGTTAGAATGACGATGAATTCCAGAGAATGATGAGGCATTTCTTGAAAGTGGATAGAGAGGCATACTTTTTACAATTAGCCCCGGAAGGGGCTAAGCTTCCTCCCAACTTTAACGTTGATGATATAATCACACATGAGGAAGAAACTCCACTCACAGCATTGAAAAAATAGATGCATGCTATACAAGTCAAATTTAACAATCTTAAGAAGGAGAAGGAACCCAAGGAGTTCTCCATGGAGGCCCTATGTCCTTTCCCGTTCGCCAAAAACTTGTATATGCCTCCATTCCCAAAAAGAGTGGAGATACCAAAGTATGACAAATATGACAGACACTCTGATCCTCAAGATCATGTCAGAGAGTTTTGTATGCAATCCATGGAATTCATGCATGAACCAACTTATCTAATGCGTCTTTTTCTTAGAGCCTTGGGAGGTGCATCCATTCAGTGGTTTTCAAGATTACCTTCTACGATCAAAACTTTTGAGGAATTGATTAAATTATTTTATCAACAATATTCCTACAATATTCAACATCCGGTCACCATGATCGATATCTGTAACCTCAAGCAATATCCAGGGGAATCATTCCTAACTTTCCTCAAGAGGTGGAGACAGAAGTTCTCTCTATATGCTAGACAAATTCCCGAAATGGAGAAACTTGAAATCTTTATCAATAACCTTGTTCCAGAGCTCAATTATCCATTACAAATGCAAGATCATGTATCTTTTGATAAAATGGTGGATAATGCAATCAAGATTGAGAAAGTACTTGTCAAGAAAGGAGAAATCACACTTCAAAAGGACAAGTTTGAATCTGGATCTAGCTCAAAAGATAAAAACAAGAGCTGGAATAGAAACAAAGGTATTATCTCTGATGGTGTTGTTGACACTATCCGCACCCCATCAAAGGCACCGACCTACAATCTCACCCTTGCCACCAAAGCCATTGAAGGTTCAGAGAAAAAATCTGCTGAACCATCTCCAAAGAAGCCATTCAAATGATGGGATAATAAATGAAAGTTTACTCCCTTGGGAGAATCTTTGGAATCTTCCCTGAGAACCCTGATAGCTGATAACATGATCTCTTTACCACCAATCCAAAACCCTGATCCAAATCCAAAACCATATTGGTGGAAAGATAATGAATACTGTGCTTTCCATCGGACTAAAGGCCACAGAACTAATGGATGCTTCCACTTGAAGCATACCATTCAAGACTTGATAGATCAAGGGGACATCACGATCGATAATCCTACCAGCAATAATGATCACACAGCATTTACAGAACCGTTTCCACAACATGGCAAGGGAGTTTCCACTTCTCAGCCTAACATGGGGGCGAAAGTCAACTATGCCTACCCTGGAAACAATGTTGTCATCAATATGGTTGAACCATGTCTCTCTGAGAGCTGCAATGTCATCACGATTGTACGAAGAGACAAAAATCATTCCTCAGCTAAGGCGGTTACTAGATCACAAGCTCAGACTCATCTGAAAGGACAAACACCAAGTTCATCTAATGTCCCTAAGATACCTTTCAATCTCACATCTGCTTCTAAACAGAAGGCTGCCTTAAAATCTTCCAATCCAAAGGATACAAGACCTACATCTTACAGCATCATCCAACAACTCCAGCATACCAATGCCAAAATCTCTATGTTTGAGTTACTTCGAATATCTCTAGCTCACAGAGATATCCTAGACAAAGCTTTGCTTGGCTCTAATGTTCCTGATGATCTAGATCTAAATAGGTTCTAGACTATGGTTGGTCATCTAATGTCTCTGCAATATATCTCTTTTTCAGAGGAAGACGACAACTCCCTAAGTCACCCACATAATCAGCCCTTACACATAGAAGTCTTGATCCAGAATCGTCGAGTCAAACGTGTGTTGATAGATGGGGGTGCAGGCCTCAACATTTGTTCTTACAACTTAATCACACAGTTGGGATTCTCAGAGATGGCTATTGATCCTCGAAAGAAGATCACCATAAATGCCTATGATGAGCAGGAAAGATCTTCTAAAGGCACCATTGTCTTACCCATCTGAGTGGGTCCGGTCATCAAAGATACCACATGTCAGGTGCTTGATCTACCATTGGCTTACAATATCCTTCTAGGGAGACCCTAGATACATGAAATGCAAGCCACCCCTTCTACGTACCATCAATGCTTGAAATTTCCCTATGAAGGGGTAGAAGTTACTATCCCAGCAGATCTGAGTACAACTTGCAATGCATTGAAGGAAAGTGCCGATAAGCTTGTACCTTATAACAGAGAATCTTCCATCAAGCAACAAAATGTGGCTTCCACATCCAAGATGGAAGACATTGCTAAAGAGATCAATATCAAAGAAAATGGGATGGGAGAATACACTATAGAGCCAGTCTTGTCTCTGACATCTCTCCCTATCTCGCCCAAGTCATATGGACAATCCTTGAAGCAATCTAAATCAGAACCTAAGGAACCTATGGAAGCATACAAAAGAAATTTTGTGGCGGAGCAAGTATCCAAACAAGAATTTGAAGAGGATGAAGCTGTGATGGCATGGCTATATAAAGAGGATTCTGAATCTAAAATTGTTCAACCTAGTGAATCTATAGCACCTACAATCCCTTCTAATTCATATGGTCCAAGAAACAAATTGATAGCCAAGATGGGATACTCTGGTCAAGGACCTCTAGGAATCAGAGGAAAGGGTCTTGTGACACCCATTTCACATATTGGTAGAGCCAACAAAGATACTAGTGGCTTAGGGTTTAAGAAGAAACCCTATCATCTCAAAGGTGGTTGTTCTCATGTCATAGAACAAATTGCACCCGGAGAACCCCTTCTTAAGAAAGAAGAAATAGAACCCTCTGATGATGATTTAGATAGCTCTGAGCTTATCCCCTATGAAAAATTGCCTAAAGAGATCAAAGATCTTCTTGATGATATAGATGATCCTATCAAAAGAATTAATGTAGTAGAAACACAAGAACCTACTGTAGCGCAAGAGATGGTTGCACCACAAGAACCAGCCAATCTTGAAGGTGATCAAACTGATCAAGAAGAAGGGGGTAGTTATTCTGACACTGATTCCCATGAATATGAATTCAAGTCAGAAACTGAGGGTAATCCTTCTTGGGGTATTCATCCTGATTTCACACATTTTCTAAGATTTCCTAGAGATCCTGAATCAGAAGCTGAGTCAAATGACTATGAATGGGGTGCCATTCCAGAAGAAGATGAGCTTATAACAGAGAAATATATTGATGTTATTCACCAATATGTATCTCAACCCAACGTAGGTCTAGAGCGAAACAAGGAACTTAACATGTCTGATCCACCTATGGCTGAAGAGGACTCCCATGATGATGTTGAGCCTATTCACGAATTGAACATTTTGAGCTGTAATATCACCTTTGAACTTGAGCGTTGGGTTAGGACCAATGATGACATATCCCCATCTGTGAACACCATATTCCAAGCCTTTCCTGCTTTAACTATCCAACGCCCTGATCTTATCGACCAAACTTCCACAAACCCAAGCCATGGTGTTTACACCTTTTCCAATGACTATGCCCTTGCCTGCTACCTCAATGCAGTTGAGCCTATGAGTACTTCCATCAGTGAACCAAGCGTTAGCATGACCAAGTCGGACATCAAATATCTTAGTCAGAAAAACAAGAGTAAAAAGAAAAAGAAAAAGAGTTCTGAGGGTGAAAACCACTTTGTGGCAGTCTCAGAAATGACAAAAGTAAAAAGAAAAGATGTATCTGAAGGTGAAAACCTCTCTGAGGTGCCTAAGGATGAGATATTTGATGTCCTTCTGAGTCATTTACAGGATAGATCTCCAGTTCTGATTGAGCCAACTCAATCCATCAATTTGGGTACAACAGAGGAACCACAATTGGTACATGTAGCACAATCTCTATCAGAAGAAGAGAAATAGAAATTCACTACATTCTTATCAGACAAAAAGATCAACTTTGCATGGAAATATTCAGATATGCCAGGATTGGATCCCAATCTCATTATGCACCATCTATCCATTGCTCCTGGAGTAAAACCAATCAAACAAAAACTGAGAAAGATGCATCCTCATGTTGCACTCTTAGTCAAAGCAGAACTAGAAAAACTCCTAAAAGCTGGATTCATCCGTGTCATAGACTATGTTGAGTGGATCTCTAACATTGTACCTATTTCAAAACCAAATGGTTCAATCAGAGTGTGCACGGACTTTAGAGATGTGAACAGAGCATGCCCTAAGGATGACTTTCCACTACCTAACATTGATATGATAGTGGACATGACTGCGGGCTATGAAATGTATTCCTTAATGGATGGCTTTTCTGGGTACAACCAAATCAAAATTGCTCCAGAAGATCAAGAGAAAATAGCTTTCACATGTGCGTGGGGAACCTTCTGTTGGAATGTTATGCCATTCGGACTCAAAAATGCAGAAGCTACATACCAAAGAGCAATGACATCTATTTTTCATGATATGATGCATAGAACAATGGAGGATTATGTTGATGATACCTTAGCAAAATCAATGATCAGAACTGAACATCTAACTGACTTGAGCATGATCCTTGACAGAATGGAAAAATTTAGTCTCCGACTAAATCCTAAGAAGTCTGCTTTTGGTGTCACTTCTGGAAAGCTCTTAGGATACATAGTTTCAAAGAAAGGCATTGAAGTTGATCCGGCTAAACTCAAGGCTATAATAGAGATGCAACCTCCCACAAATATCAGTCAAATTAGGATGTTGCAAGGCAGAGTTCAATCTATCAGAAGATTCATATCATAGCTAGCAGACATATCACAGCCTTTTACAAAAACATTACATAAAGGTATGACCTTTGCATGGAATGAAGAATGCGAGAACAACTTTAACCATATCAAGAAGTATCTATCAAATCCGCCTATCTTGATGCCTCCTATTCATGGGAAGCCATTGATCTTGTATGTCTCTGCAACATCCACATCACTGGGGGCATTGCTAGCGCAACATGATGAAGACAAAAAGGAAAGAGCCATCTACTATATAAGCAGAACATTGGTGGCGTATGAAAAGAACTATTCTATGATTGAGAAAGCTTGTCTCGCTATGATCTTTGCATCATAGAAACTGAGACACTACATGTTAGCTCATACTACTCATTTGGTAGCTAAAATTGATCCACTGAAATATCTCCTAAGCAAAGCTGCCCTCACATGTAGACTAGCTAAATGGGTCATGCTCTTGAGTGAATTTGACATTGAATATGTTGAAAGAAAAGCTATCAAAGGACAAGTCATTGCTGATCAATTAGCTAAAGCACCACTACTTGATGATACACCCATGCAAATGGAATTTTTTGATTCCTCTATCATGCATCTCTCTTCTAGAGCATGGCGGTTATTCTTTGATGGCTCCTACACACAGAATGGATCTGGAGCAGGCATATTGTTCATCACTCCTCAAGGATACTCGATACCCAAAGCATTTAGACTAAAGTTTCCTTGCACAAACAATATTGTTGAATATGAGGCACTTCTCAATGGTATGAAAATGGCAATACAGTGGAGAGTTACAGAGATGCACATCCATGGAGACTCACAATTGGTTATCCATCAAGTCAATGATGTGTACCAAACCAAAGATGAAAAGCTCATTCCTTACAAGAGAATGGTAGATGATTTAAAGAAATACTTCATCTCTATCACATTTGAGAAAATACCCAGAATGGAGAATAAGGCCGTCAATGCAATGGCGATACTATCTACTCTCTTACAGCAGCCCGAACATGAGCTACGCTACGAGTTCCTGGTGGAAGCCCTATCCTATCTTGCATATGACTCCCCTGAAACCCGCATGATCTGCACTGTTGTAGGTTATGACTCATCTCGCTACAAAAATCTATTCTCCTATCTCCATGACCAAATCATCCCTGAGTCCTTTAACCATTTTGAGAAATGAAACCTTATCTGATCTGCATCCTGATATGTCATCATTGGTAATGATCTGTACAAACGAGGTCTAGATGGTACACTGCTTAGATGTTTAGAACAGGAAGAGTCTCAACGTGCATTAGAGGAAGTCCACGAGGGTATATGTGGGTCACACTCAAATGGTTTAACGTTAGCTCGAAAACTTATTAGGGCTGGGTACTATTGGCCTGAAATGGAGAAAGAGGCTATTAAATTTGCTAAAAACTGTCAACGGTGTCAAGTACATGGCAACTTGATTCATGCTCCAGGGAGAGATCTAATTCCCTTTACTACACAATGGCCTTTTCAACAATGGGCATTTGATCTCATAGGCGCTATCCATCCACACTCTTCTAATGGACATACCCATATAATCACAGCTACAGATTATTTTACAAAATGGGTAGAAGCAGTTCCTCTAACACAAGCAACGGGGAAACAGATCTCTATGTTCATCCTGAACTACATCATTTTCCGATATGGGATCCCTCATTCCATAGTCATAGACAATGGGGGACAATTCAAAAACAAGGACCTAGATGACTTATGTGCCAAATTCAAGATTACTCAACATTGGTCATCTATCTACTATCCTCAAGGGAATGGACAAGCTGAAGCTTCAAACAAAAATCTCTTGAAAATCTTGCATAGAACAGTGAATAAAACAAGAAGAGACTAGCATCTGATGATCAATCCAGCTCTCTGGGCATACAGAACTAGTATCAGAACGCCTACAGGGGCTACACCTTTCACTTTAGTTTATGGGTCTAAAGCGGTACTACCTATTGAGGTTGAAATCCCATCACTTAGAATCAAAATGCATGGACTTGTCACTGATGAAGACTATAGAGTGTCTAGGTTACAAGAACTTGAATTACTAGATGAGCGCAGGCAAGCAGCGTATGATCATCTCAGAGTGTATCAGAAAAGAATGTCTAGAGGCTACAACAAGAAAGTCAGACATAGAGAATTTCAGGTTGGCGATCTAGTGTTGAGAGAAAATCCTAAAAATCAATCACATCGAGAACGCAAGGGGAAGTTCGAACCCAATTGGCTGGGTCCCTTTGTTATCACTGCTACTTTTGGCTCTGGTTCCTATCAACTCTCAATGACTGAAGGAGAATAGCTCCGAGAACCAATCAACATTCTCCATCTAAAGAAATTCTACGCCTAAAGCATTCAGTGCTTGTTAAATGTCCTGAAAAAAATCTTAAAAATCAGAAAAAGTCTTGAAAAAATGAACATCTTGGTGAAAACCTAGTAATAGGCACCTTGATGATTCACAAAAAAATCAAAAAATATCAAAAGTACAAAAAAATTGAAAAATGAAAAATACAAAAAAAATGAAAAAAAGAAAAAAGTGCCTTGGTGAAAACCTGGAAACAGGCGCCTTGGTAGCAAAAATAGAATCTCTACCAAGATGGTGAAAACCCGGCAAACGGGTGCCACTTGTTCAAAATGCTCCATCTATCAGCACAATCTTGGTCTTTCCCAGCTTTCAGTCTTGCTTTAGTTTGTACATATCTCCCAGTTTGTTTCAACATTTCTAGTTTTCAATAAGTCAGTTTGTACACCAATCAGCTTACGCGTCTGTATCCTATCAATGTTCAAACTTGGGGGCAATCAATGTCATATCTTATAGTCTCCAATGTATCTTAGACGTGTCATATCCAGTCAGAGTCCTTTGAAGCTTCATTTGAGTCAGTCAGTCAGTCTTGTCTCCAGAAAGGATTTTGCATTTACAACAATGCAATCAAACATCAAAACTCAACTGAAAACAATCTATGTTTTTTACATGCTTTTATCTCCTTGTATGCTTACTGATTCACATTGAGATTTTTGCATATTGTGTCCCTTCGAGCTCTTCGATGATGTCCTTTATAGGATTTAGAGAGTGATGACTGGGGGCATAATCTTTTCTTTGTTTTATGCTCGTATGTGAAATCTAATAACTTTGGAAATTCTGGATTGAAATGGTGTCCGACTGTAAGAGCCTCTATCTTGAATTGGATGGCCATGCGTACCTCGACCATTGATACCCAAAAAATTCAAGGACGTTTGATCTAACTATTATCTTTTTGAAGTAAATTTTTTCTCCTACTGTGAAACGTGATCTTGCCTAAGGAGGTGAACGATAAAGGGTCACCACGGGTAATTCACATTGGATTTAGAATGATCTCTTGACTGTTTGATGTGTTTGCAACGCAAGGCGTATTCAAGTCATCACGACATTTATGTTTTGATGCTTATACAAATTGCTATATCAAAATGGACATGATATTCAGGTCATCCTGGCATTTGTGCCTTGGTGCTTATATCTAATCCGACATTCTAAAAATAAAATCGATATTCATATATCCATGGTTGTTGACCAGTGGGTGTTGTATTGATTCATGCGCATACAAATCGATATTCATATGCCTATGGTTTCATAGCTAGTGGGCATTGTATTGATTTATCCAGTTACCTAAAAGTTCAATGATGATAACAAATCAACACATGATTAGTGACTAGGTCTTAGGTCTTAGGTTGCATTTCATTTTGCATGTCTCTTTGCATTTTGCATGTTTGCATGATCTCACAATGACTAAACGAACTTCAATGCTTAAACAATTCTCCACTCGCATCTTCAAATCTAACAAGAGCTGAATCTCACATGAAGGTTCCTCCAACGAAGCAGCAAGTAGAATCCTTTTTCGGGATCAAAATTCAAATCTGAGATCATTCATATTATTAACTGCTTGCATATTCGACCTTCTATCATCACAGAAATCCATAATTCAACTTAACTGATTATCTTACATCAAACTATCAAAATTTCAACTTGGTCAACTATGGTCAACTCATGGTCAAACCTAGTCAAACTTGGTCTTTTGGGACCTTCCAACGATGCAGAATGTGTTCTTGAATGTGTTTCACCACACTTTTCAAATCAATTAACATGCTTCTAAACTATAACGTTGACTTTTCTTGTCAGATTTCAATTTTAATCCCGAAGGGGGCATGGTATTGCACATCATTCAAAGTCTATCAATCAAATCTATCAATATCTTTCATCAGTGATCAAGACAACAATCACGTCTAGTCGTTGATTCATCAAAAGTCCTCATCGCTCGGGGCAAATCTATCATCACTTGGGGCATATCAGATTCATCAAGATCCATATCAATCTAGTATTTTCCTAATCTTGTAAACTGTATCAGTTTTTGCAACCATCGGATCATAGTGTTCTTTCCTTGGTTCTTCGGCAACTGAAGGATTCAGATGTGATACTTGCTATTTCTGTTAAGACAATCGAGTCTAGAATGGGTCACTCACTTCTTATCAATCCTAAGGTTCAAAATCAGGTATTTTGACACTTTTTCACAATCATCGGTTCATTTGTTGTTATAGTGAACATTATCTCTGGTCATTCAGGACCTCCTATCTCAATATCTTTCAATCGGTTTCTATCTTGAGATCGGTTTATCTTTTGAATCAGTTTCATATCTTTATCAAACACAGACTATCTTTGAACCACTGCGCTTCACACAGTAATTCAAAGAGGGGCAAAATGTAATACCCCAAAAATGGGCTATAAGTTCATTAATCTCCTACATCTTCAATTCGAACGAAATCGACATCAAAGTCCTAATCTAAGACACATCTAAACATCATCAAATCTAATTGATTATCTTAAATTCTGCATCAGGGAATATTCCTAGTAATATTCCTAATTATCTTTAATTTTATAATTATTTGGCAATAAATCACATTTATCCTAAAGTTTGATTAATTGAATATTTTCATATTTAATTAATTAGATTTAATATTTGCCACTTAATTGTGTAATTAAATTTAATTATATCTATTATTAATTGTATTATTTAATTTTGACAATAAATCCAAATATCCTATGAATAATTGATTAAATTTTTATTTAATTAATTAAAGCAAGTTGTCATTATTTAATAATATAGTTTTTAATAAAAGTTTGATTAAATAATTGATTAACCCATAAATCAATTGTTTTATTTTTAAAATCAATTAAGTTGGAAATAAATCACTTTATTATTAAATTAATTCATAAATAAAACATGCACAATCATAAAAGCAAACAACTATCAATTATCAATTAAAGCTAAACTCTATTTTGAGTTAAAGCTTAGCTTTTGCATGTTTTTGTGAGTTAATTATCTTTTATTTAAAAATAACTCAAAAATCAACCTGAGTTATTTGAGTGATTTATGGCTTTTTTTCATGCACCTCCAAAGCCTTGGATTTCTATAAAAACAATGTTCATCTCTTCATAATTCATCTCTCAATCATCTCGCAAATTGCAAACTTACTCTACAGGAATCATAGCATATCAGATTTGGAGAATTTGCACAATTGGAGCTTGGAGGAATCAACTTGCAAATTCAAAGCTTTGTGAGATCAATTTCAATTGCATAGTTTTTATATCTTAGCATAGAATTTCATAGTTTTCATATCATTGTTAGAATCTTCATTGTTAGATCATTTAGCATTCATTTCATATCAATTTTCAATAGCATTCATAGATTCATATCAAGTTTTCATTCTTATTGCATAGAAAATATCAAAAATATAGATTAATTGCATTCAATTTCATATCCATCTTTTGAATTCAAATCCTTCATTTAGGTGTCGTCTAGGTCACTGATCTCGATTACAATCTGAGAACATTAATCTCGCACCTACTAGAAGGCATTAAATCGCTTGGTTAGATTAGATTTCAATTTTGCACGATTTTGATTATCACTAACCTCTAATGTTTTACTGAGTGTTGTGTCTACAGATCAGGTACAATTTTCACACACACAATATCAAATCCACATAAATATTAGATGGAGACAAAGGACCATGAATTGCTCAAAAGAACCTAGTAGCCATGGAAGATTCTAGCTAGTAGAAAATTTATATCCTACATTAAAACCATGAAAGGCTATGACTATACCTTATCCATCGAATTCACCATGTTGTGGAAGGAAGGCATCGCAATGACATAGAGAATTTTGTTCCAAGTATCTTAGGACACTTCAACTATCGCATACATGATTCTCAATTAAGGCATCTAGATGGAAAAGAAATCCAAGGAGAATTACAATGATGCAATCAAGATATTCCTAGAAGATGGGAAGAAGGGAAATTTTATTGATAATGCCTTTAACTAAGATGATCCTTTTGTGGTTTGGGGAAATATTATAAGGTTTATCATTAGATATGTCACCCTTGAATGACATTATAAGAGGTTCCATTCTTTTCTATTTCTGTATGCAACATGTTAAGATTCATTTTTTATTTTTTATTTTCTATTTGCCACAAGATTTTGTAAAAAAATGTAAATGATGCTAAAACCCCTCCAGTCCACCAAGGCCTAATTTTGCATCTCTTTTAGTTTTATTTAGACATTTTTATTGCCTTCAATAGTCAACCTAGAATTGTCAATCCCTAATTTAATTCTTGCATAAAATGAAATCCCCATCCTAAATTTCCATCTCTTTGGGGCTTCATTTTCTCTAGCCCAAGTATGTCCCCCAATCTAGTCTTTTAAGTTTCTAAAGTCACCCATGAGTCTAAGAATATTCTAGTGGAACTTTCCCATTGGGAGCCTAATGAAAGTTTAATTATTGGAACCACCTAAGGTCTCCTATACTTTTTTTACACCGAACACAAACCCTTCAACTCTTACAACTCTAATATAATTTTCCTAGTCAAGGTACCTATCCTCATCCCAATAGCCAATTAGAAAATATCCCCAATATCCTCCAAAAGATCCCTTCCCTAACTTGGATATGGTTTAAAGTATTTTAACCTAATAAATCATAATGTCTCTTTTGTATTGGACACCAAGCCAAAATGGATGACCTTTGTAAAACCATCGACACCTATATAGAAAATTTTAAATGGTAGTTGGGAGAGCTAAATGCAATTATACAAGAGATTTAAATCCTTTAAAAAATAGTTTTTAAGAAGGTGTAAGAGTGGATGGATGAATATATCCATGAAGGTATGCAAGAGTGACTAGATGAATATATCCATAAAGGTATATGGAGTCTATGAGGAATGTTGCAACCACTTTTATTAATTCGGGGAAGATTGAAAAGGAACTTAAGGAATTCAAGACCGATCTTGACTTGATTGGATATAGATAAATGCTAGAAGGTGAACTAACTATGTTAGAAGAGAACCAACGGACACTTATGAAGAGAATTCAAGGTATCCTTGATTACTAAAAATATTCTTTTCAAGAATTTATTAAAAATAATTTAGTTTCTACTACAATAATTGTGAAGGGGTAAATAGAAACATAGATATTATGCTCTCCAAAAGACCAAACATGTCATATAGACTACCCATTTCTCCACATAGATAGTTGTGGTAGTTGGCTTCACTACATCTCCCAAGAAGATGTGATTGGGAGGAACACTAAAATTATTTCAAAAAGAAATGATAGAAAATTAAGGGTCTGAGTTCACTCAATGATTCCTAATTATTTTGGTTTCCCTTTGGTCGTCTTAGTTGTGTTGTTTAGTTGGTCTACTTTTTGGTTTCAGTTTTTTATTTTCCCAATTTCACCCATTGTGAGATTTGAACTTATTTGCCTTGACCAAATGTTATTTAATATGGGACTCAAAAATTCCCAAGCTTATCTAGAATCTTAACTTTATTCAATACATAAAATGAATGATGATGTTTGATTCATATACAATGAAATTAAATTTCTTAAAACTATTTCTTGATATGTTTTAATCACTATGTTAATTGTACAATCCTAAGAATTTATAAATGATTCAATATTTAAACATAATTTGAACCCAAAGTTAAATAAGGTATGATTATTTAGTGTTTGATTAAGATTCAAATAAGTTTTGAAGGGACCCAAAACCCCACAAACAAAATGTTGCCTTCAGTAAACCAGCAGCAAACAAAAGCAAAAAAGACAAAGTAGAAACAAAAACAGAGAAAACAATAAAAAGAGACTCAACTAACTTCTTGATGGCCTCATGGGTCACTTACTTTTATCTTTTCCTTATTAAATGAAAATGGTAAACTATTAATTTTTCATACCAAATATTTCATTGAATATATGACATTTGAGGTGTTCACAATAAATGTTGGAGCTTTCTATTTTCAAGGGAACACCACTATTAGTTTCTTTATTCTTTTATACAAAGATAAAACTTATAAATAAAAACCATAAATATTAGTATTAAATTAAAACTAAATTATGAAATATAACTATTATGAATTATATCATATTTATCTCAATGTACAATTAACGAAATAGATTAGGATTTTATACCTTTTATTTTCAATGCACTCTTTTTGTAATATATAAAACAATAAAAGAATAGGTATGGAAAACTATCATATCATCTAGGGGAAAATACAAGATTAGATGCTTTATTTAGCAGCACAAAAATAAATGCATTACAACCTGATATGTTAAACAAGTTACTATTCTAATCTCTAAATAATTATACAACAAAATTTTAAGTGAGATTATCTAGGTTCTAATTTTGTTATTGTTGCATGGTTGATAGATGGGGGGACTAAATAAGAGGTAGATGAAGTAGAGGAAGTTGTTGTTGTAGTCATTGATATTGGTGTAGATGTTTGTGATGGAATGCTATTTTGTTCAACATTTAGATAAGCAGGGATTGTGAGATCTAGTATATTTTCTATAGAAGGGTTTGAAAGCATAGTGTAAATAGTAGTCATGGGTGGATGAAGTGATGCATCTCCTTGTGTACATAAAAGACCCACATAGATACATCTATAAACTTGTTCAATAGAGAAACTCTCTATTATTTCTCTATCAATCACATCCACAATATTTCCTCCATTGTAATATCTCCATACCTATATAAGAGTGATACACAACCTTCTTTGTGAGATATATAGCTATTCATAAACATCATTTGGTTCAAAAGGTGAAGGTAAAACTTGTCAATCAAAAATAGAATAACTAGTTACTATATTTGAATGAGGATATGGTTGTATAAAATTACTATTTTAACTATTTTATCACTAAACTAAAAAATATTTAAGTAGTAAAGACAAATAACTATAAGAACAAACTATATTAACAAATCTTATTTTTATCTCACCAATTTTATGAGGCTTTGAAATTCAGAAAATAATCTGTTATCAGTGTTCTTTCTTCCACATATAATTTCTAAAATGACAACGCCAAAGCTATACACATCAGCTTTAGCAGACAATTGACCCAGCATAGCATACTCTGATGCCATATAAACACTGCATAATGATTAAAAATAAACACTATCAGACAAGGAACAAGTAAACTAGTGGTTAAAAACTCAGCCAGATATAAAGTACTCTTGTAAAATTTGCTTCTAATATATTCTTGGACAATCTGAGAGACTGTTATTTTCTTCCAGATCTACTGAAAGGCAATCTTTTTGGCTATGCCTTCTGAATTTTGTAATTATTTATAAAAATTAAAGTTAAATATCTGTTAGAGGATATGGGCATATAATTCTAAAAGGGTGTTTGGAAGGCTTCCTAACAGAAACTGTTCATTGTGCACTTCATTTTGTATTTTTATCTATTATTATTAATATGTATTTAGTGGCAAGGCTACTTTATTTTATTTAAATTTTTTTTGTTTTTTGAAGTTGAAAAAATTTAAAAACATTATATAATCTATATGATTTATAGGTAAATCTATGCAATGGAATGGTTAGATTCTTACTATGTTCCTGCAACCCTTGTCTCAACATGACTCTCATCTTGACGAATCAGTCTGGCTAATCCAAAATCTGATATCTTTGGCTCCATTTTCTCATCAAGCAAAATATTACTTGCTTTGATATCCCGATGGATGATTCGTAGGTGAGAATCTTCATGCAGGTATAGAAGCCCACGAGCTATTCCACATTTGATGTTCAAACGTTTTGGCCAGTCCAGCTCTTTTCTTCGCTCTTGATCTATATGCCATACATCCAAGTTATTATTTTATGACTCTGTTACTTAACCTTAAGAAGATGAAAAAATACTGTACCACTGACACTTTTATATTAGATGAGATAAACTCACCAAATAGTATCTTGTCAAGACTTTTATTGGCCAATAACTCGTAAACAAGCAACAGTTCTAATTTCTCTGTGCAACATCCAAGTAACTTCACAAGATTTCGATGCTGAATTTTGGTCACCAATTTGACCTCATTTAGAAACTCCTTTTTCCCTTGAAAAGATTGTAAAGAAAGCTTCTTTACTGCAATTTGTTTTCCATCTACAATTGTTCCCTAACACAAAATAAAACGCAAACCTTAAATTTTTATTGCAGTAACTATAATACAGATCGAAATTCTAATTGAATAAAATACTACTCCAAACTTATTGAATAACATATACCAGTGAACTTTTGAGAATCTATACTTGAAACAATTGTACAAAAGTATAATCTAATAATATGTGAAAATCCTGAACTGTGGACAGATCTGTGTTCAAAATTAAAATGCCTGCTTTGTGTGACTTGAGGACATATTCCCACCCTTCCGTTATTTTATGAATAGTCTGTAGATTATTGTGCAGTGGAGAATGAATAAGTAACCTGGTTCAATGTAATACAAATTTAATATGGTCAGTTAGGGTTATGTTACCTTGTATACAGAGCCAAATCCCCCTTCGCCAAGCTTGTTATCTTCATGGAAATTTCTAGTAGCAGCCTTGATATTTTCCAAGTTGAACATAATTCCATGTTCATTGCCGATCGCAGAGTACACCTCTGTATCAGGATTCTCTGCAAATTGACGCATGGCAAAAATATTACAATTTATTATCAAGAATATCACAATTTTTATTTTTTACATTTTATTCCTAAATATCTTTCCTTTTTGAGTGAGTAGCTCAAGTATATAATCTACGCTGCACAGGGTAAACATTTTAAAATGGCCGATCTACAACATGGACTGTGAAGACTCCAAATAGAACTTATGCTCGAAGCAGACTGCAGCCCCTCTGTTC
The DNA here is from genome assembly GCA_027943335.1 of Chamaecyparis obtusa. Classification (NCBI taxonomy): domain Eukaryota; kingdom Viridiplantae; phylum Streptophyta; class Pinopsida; order Cupressales; family Cupressaceae; genus Chamaecyparis; species Chamaecyparis obtusa. Next base: position 77,776 of record BSBK01012631.1, read on the forward strand.
TAAAAACTTACTAGCCAGGAATTTCTTTGACATTTGAAAGAATGTTTTAACAAAAATATCACCTAAAAAGTACCTTTCCTTAATGCCGCAGATTTGAATCTTCTTCTGATTGCGAACAGGCATAGCGATAACATCAGTAAGAAGCCGCCGAGAATACCCACAACTATACCCACTTTGTTTGAAAACTTTCCTGCGCAGGAGATCAATTCAAATGTTCAGTCATGAAAACCCTATTTTGGTCATTTAAAAACATCAAGACACAACTACAGGATGTTTCTTCTCATATTACTCGATTTCTGAGGTGGAGAGAGCGATGGAAGGGGAGACTGTGACGGCGCAGAGACAGCATTGAAGAAGCTGTAAGTTTCGTAACGAGCAACGCAACTTCCCAAGGCGGCCTCTCCTCCGAGATGAGTTCCGTTTCCCGTCACATTTAACACCTCAACAATTGCATTCCTTAAGCATGTTTTGCAGTCTTCAAGAGAAGTTAAATCGCTCCAACACTGGACCAGACTGTATATCTTCTGAAATGAGGAAGTAGTTGTCGATCCAGCAGAATAGCGACGAGGGGATCGAAGGGCTTCATCTGACAGCTTTGTGAAATGCTCTGTAACTGCCGTGCTGAACTCATCAGGCCCAACTGTGATTTCTCCTCCATTGTAGGTAGTGATTGAGTTAGTATCAAGTATTCCGAAGAAGGAATAGTTGTCGTAGCGTATGAAACACTTGGGCAGCCAAACCCTAGCCCCTATGACATTTCCACAATCCTGGCGAACACTGGTTCTTGCTAACTTGGAACAGTTAAGCATTCCTCCACTGTTGTGTCTCCCCAACATTGGAGAAGACCATACACTGTCTGGAGTTTCGCCGTACACAGAGGTGTTCATAACATTTGATGATGATGATGTATTGCTCAACAGAATATCAAGAACTGTGTTCAAATTACTCTCAAATTTAGCGCTGGTAAAGTTCTCAATGCTACATGTAAACAGAGGAATATCATCAAACGTTAGCGCTGCGTTGGGAATAAGGTGTAAAAAGAGCAAAACACAGACCAAATGTGGATATTTTGCACGATCGATGATCTGCATGTCTTCCTCCGGTTTCGAAATCTCTCAGAACCAGGCCCTTTAAAGTAATGTAATTAGGGCCTGGTAAATTGTGGCTTCGTAAATTAGGAGGGACTTATTATTTGTGAATCATAGCTAGGCATTGTATAATAGGATTTATCGGAGTAAACCACAGTTGGGTTTAGAAAGTAGTCAAACCGGCATTGCTGAATAGAGATGTAGTTCACGCGAGAATACCGCTACATCATGACGTACACTGAACAGCTATCAGTATGGAAAGCCTTGCAGTTGCGAGTAGTAGCCAAACAGGTAGGTAACCTCATGTTTTCATGCAGTTGCTTAAGTCTATTTTCCGCTTAAAAATACGCTATGCAAGTGTTCTCATGTAGCAGCAGCTGCATATAAAAAAAAATGACAAGTGGCTGCATAAAATTTTTTCCCTCCTTCTATTTCATTTACTTTTATTATTTTCCCTCCATTTTACATTTATTTCCATTTTGTCCTTTCTAAATTTACCTCCATTTTTAAGCTACTTAAATATAAGCAGAAAAAATAGTATTCATGGGGCCACCTACTCCACAAAATGCTTCTTAAAATATTGAGCAGTGGCTGCTAACCAAAATAAGCTAAGCAGCCGCATGGGGACCTGCCCTAAGTCTATTTTTTTTTGTTTTGTTTTTCTCCTGTTGTCCATTTTACAAGATCATAGCACCTTTTTTATTCTTTCTGGGTAATCAGTTTTGATTTTATTAATAATTAAAAGCAAAAGTACATAATAGAACATAAAGTTTAAACAGCGAAGGCAGGAGACCGAATTTGAACTGCAAAGGAACGAAGGTGAACCAAGGAGGAAAAGAGGTGAGTTCTCGGGCCCCCTCAAAGAATCTTCAAAAGGCGGAAAAGAGCAGGATGACAAGGTTGACCCTGCATCGTCTAATCTGGGAGGAGGTGGGCCAGCCTTAGAAAGCAAAATTTGTGGTGTTGATTCGTCCTGTGGGCCTAACAATAAGGAGCGACCATTGGTTACTTTGTTTGGGAAGATTCCTTCATGGGAAATCATCCTTACCGGAGGTGAATAACATATTGGACCCTTCAAAATGTGAGTTTTGTATTTTTGTCCTTGACTACGTCCTGGATAGTTCCATAGCTGCTATGGAGATGGTTCTTGTTGGTAAATTTGTTAGGCCTCCTCCTAACATTGATGTGGTAAGAAAGTTTTTCAGTAGAAAATGGTTCTTGAAAGGTGAGGTTGATATTGTTGTGATGGCTAAAGGGGGTTTATCATTCTCATTTACTAAAAAAGAAGATATGATGAAAGCTTTGTGTGGGGGTCCTTGGATGCTCGACAAATCATCTTTGGCTTTACGAAAATGGAGTGCTAATCTTGACCTATAGATTATTCTTTTGTGGAATCTGCCCCAATGTGGATGAAACTCCCAGGGCTTCGGCTGGAATTATAGACTGAAGGAGTGTTCAAGGGCATAGCAAGCACTATAGGAGAACTGTTGACTATAGATCTGACAACGTCTTCTAAAACCAGGTTGGTTTTTGCCAGATTGAGCATAAATATTAGTGAATCCTTTGATCTTCCCCTTTCCATTGATATTAAGTCTAGGCTGGGGAGATGGAAGCAACCGATGGAATATGAATCCTATCCCTTTGCCTATTTTAAATGCAAGAAAGTTGGTCACTGGGAAAGAAACTGCCCTATGAAGAAAGGAAAAGAGACAGAACCTAGTATTAGCAAAGAGAATAGGAAGGAGTGGAGAGTGAAGAACCCTGTGGATCCGAAGGAGAACATTGAAAAAAGAAAATACAAGGAAATTAGGGATTATTTAGGGGTGACCCCACAATAGTGGGTTACACTTTTTTAGACATGCTAATTTTTGCTAAAATAACACATTTTTAATAAAATATGATTATTTAAGCCTTGAAAGGTTCCATTTGAAGTAGTTAATTACAAATGGTTAGCTCAAAGCCTCTTAGATAAAAAAAAATATTGATATAACATCTATACTCCTCATTCATACCTGCAATGGAGTCTTCTTGGCACCTATTAAAATGCTGACAAAAAATCACTTTGACTTTATCTTTTGGGAGATCAAATGAATCCATTTGAAAAACCTATCTATGTAGTAAAGTACTATTGAGAAAAATATTTCAAATGATTATAATGTTAATATATATTAAGTTTATTATGACTTTGTATTTTTAGTTTTACTAAACATAGATATTTCATCGTATGTTTACCTTTATGTTTGACGCTTATGGAAAAATAGTAAATGAGAGAAAAAAAATTTAAAAAATATCTGTGCCCTAGGTATTTAAGTTATTTTTCTATCAAAAAAAATAAAAAATGAAATTGGACAAATACATGACAAGTTATAAGCTATGTAGTTAAGGTATGTCAAAATTACAATTTAGTCAACTTTAAATGTTAATAAAATATGAAATAATCATGATAATGTCATTAAACCAATTGCATGCCCTTTGTATAGATGTCACAAAACTAATTTCGAAAGAATCACATTGATATCTATTTTAGAAAAAAAAGTTATGCTCTATGAAAACAATGTACCTCTTTGAAAATGACGTTTTTAGCAACATACTAGTTTTCGTGGGAGAAAGAAAAAACCATTCAAATCAATTCAAAAATAAAAATAAAAAATATATTTAGACTCTAGACAAAAAATCGTAAAAGACTCTAATTTACTTCATCTTCTGATTTCAAATGGTTTAACGACAATATGCATCCGAATCTGAAAGTTTTTTTCAAAATGTAGAGTTCAGTGTCCGTTCAGGCAAAAAAGTGTAACGTATTATTGTGGGTTCACCCTTAGGCTCATCTAATGAGAGGAATGAACCTGAAGGGACTAATCTTGCTCTTCCTTTGAATGATAGCCTTTCGGCCCTTCTTCAAAAGTTGGTTTCTAAGACAAATGAGGTTGATCTATTGGATGATGCATCTAATGGTCCATTGCCCCCTCTGATTAGAAGAAGGAGGATAGTGGAATTAAAAGGAATGGAAGCAATCTAGAATATAGCAAAGAAGACTATTCAGATTCCTGGAGTGAGAATCTCACAAACCATCTATTTTATAATGATACCCAAGGTAATGAAGGTTTTGAGAGCATTAATCAAGGGAACTCCATTGTATCCAAGAACATCACTATTGATATTTCCATATTTCCTAAAATTCCAGTTTTGTTGTATGGCAAAGGAGAATCTCTTCTCCTGAAAACTCTAGAAGAGGTAGAGATAGAATTTAAAATAGTCAACAACAAAAAAAAGGAAAAAAGAGGTAAGAGGGATGGTCCTTCGTTCCAGAATGGTTTGGATAGTATCAATACTAGAAGTAAAAAATATGTGGGCAAAAATGAATCTAAAGGAAGACCTTCAAAGAAAAAAGGCAAAGATAATGATATTTGGCAAGATGTGGCAGATGGAAAACAAAAGAAGATCCCAAAAGTTTTTACTCCCAGTAAGAAATGAAGATCATTTCATGGAATATAAGAGGATTGAATGTGCTCCATAAACAAGACGTTCTCATAAATCCAGTAAGGGACCATAATCTAAAACTAAGATAAGTAAAGAGAGAGTGGAAAAAATTAAGTTTTTCAAAAATAATGGGATTAGTGATAGAAGTTCTGATAGGGCTTCAGGTGGCACAGCTATTTTTTGGAATAGAAGTATCATTAGAGGTGATGTTCTTTGTGAGGATGATAACATGGTGTCCATTCACATGCATCATATTAGAGATAATTTTGACTAGGTTCTAACTAATATTTATGCTCCCAATACTAAGAGCAGTAGAGCTAATTTTTGGTGCAAGTTAGTTGACCAGAGAATCCATTTTTTTGATGAAATTTGGATGATTATGGGGGACTTTAGTTCACACCTCTAAAGGATTCAAAAAAAATTGAGGGATCTAGTTCTCAGATGGAGAGCACATTTGACCTTATAAATGTTATCCACTACCAAGCCTTGATTGGCATGGATCTTTAGGGAATTAACTACACCTGGTCCAATAGGAGAATTGGCAAAGATTGCATCCAAGTGAGGCTGGACAGAGCTCTGATCTCCCCATAATGGTACAATAAGTGTTCTTGCTCTTTAACGTTTGTCTCTAAAATAGGCTCTGACCATTTCCCTATCTCTTTTTCTGTCGACCCTCTTTCTTGTAAAAGAAATTTTCCCTTCCATTTTGAAAAATGTGGACTCTCCACCCAGATTTGGAAAAGAGGATCTTAGAGTGGTGGAGTATGAACATTGATGGGTTAGCCATGTTCAGAGTGGCCAAGAAATTAAGGATTATTAAATGGTTCAGGATTCTATTTAGTTGTTTGGTTACTCCGATGAAGTTAAAAAAAATGAGAATGAGGCTCTTTCTATTTACCATAATGTTATCTCTAAGGAATAAATCTATTAGAGACAAAGATCTTGGGTTTCTTGGCTTAATGATGGAGATAGAAGCACTAAATATTTCCATATTACCACCTTGAAACACAGGGTTGATAATAGGATTAATCACATCCTCAAAGGTTCTTCTAAACTGGTCAAGGAGGAAGATCTACAATAGGAAGTTATTAGATACTTTTCCAACCTTTTAGTTGTTGACCAAAATCTCATGGAAGCTATGAAAGAAAAAATGTTGATTGGTATCCCTAGGATTGTCATTGAGGAGAAGAATAAAATGTTGGGAGCTATTCCTTCAACCAAGGAAGCCAAGGATGTAGTTTTTTCTTTGGAAGATGATAAGGCTCCTGGCCCAGACGGTTTCCAGATGTTCTTCTTCCAAGTTTTTTGGCATATATTATTGGAAAATATGTTAGCAATGCAGTTAAAGAGTTCTATGGGTGCAAAAGAATTATAAAGGAGATAAATGCTACTTTCTTAGCTCTTATCCCGAAGAAGATGAGTGCTGATTCTTTTGATCTTTATAGACCTATCAGCCTTTGCAATTCCTTTTATAAGATCATTTCTAAAGTATTGACTCTTAGAATTCTCAAAATCCTTCTAGCTATCATTTCTCCTCAACAGAATGGTTTTGTTCCTAGTAGACAAATTCTAGACTCTATCATTACTATCCATGACAATATTTATTCTTTGTCCAAATCTAAGAAATGAGGCTTTTTCTTGAAGATGGACATGACTAAAGCTTATGAACAAGTGGACTAGAAGTTTCCGATGAAGGTGCTAGAGAGATTTGGTTTTGGAGCAAAAATTATTGAGATTATTAAAACCAACTTATTTCCACTGCCTCTATTATGGTTCTTATCAATGGATCCGCTTCTCCTTTCTTCAACAACTCTAGGGGTTTGAGGCAGTGTGATTCTATCTCCTCCTTACTTTTCACTATCATGGCTGAAAGTTTGGGAAGGCACATCCATCAATTAATTTGTGATAGGACTCTAAAAGGGTTGCATCCTTCCTCAGCTAATCTAGTTTTCTCGCATGATCAGTTTGTTGATGATACTATAGCTATGGTTGAAGCTTATGTTCAAGAGGCTAGAAACTTGAAAGGTGTCCTTATCTCCTATTCAAGAGCCTCTTGTTAGTTAATTAATTGGAAGAAGAGCTATGTCTTTTTCAATAATACTCTGGAGGAAAGATAGTGGAAAATTGCTTCTATTCTGGAGTGCAACATCACTTCCTTCCCTCCCATGTATTTGGGCCTTTCTTTGGAGGAGAAACTATCAAAATCCTTCTGGCTGGACTTAATATCTAAATTCAATTAAAAATTTGTTGGATGGAAAGGAATCTTCCTCTCTCAGGCAGGAAAAATTACTCTTCTTAAGTCCTAAAAAAGCTTGGTTATTTATGCTCTCAACCTTTTCAAAATTCCCTCTAAGTTTACTGAGAAGATGGAAAGCATTCAAAAATGCTTTTTATGGTTTGGAACTGAAGATAGGAAACATATCCATCTAGTGGCATGCGATAAAGTCTGTAAACCCAAGCATATTGGAGGTCTAGGCATCAAAACTATAAAACAAATGAAAATGGCCCTTTTGGATAAACAACTTTGGAGGATGTATGAAGATGATAAATAATGGAATGTTATCTGGAAAGAAAAATATGTCAAAAATATTTCCCTTGATCAATTAACCCAGGAGGATCTCAATAAGTGTGGCTCTGCGATTTGGAATAATGTGATGAATTCTAGAGGGGTGGTTATTGGAAGGGGTAGATGGAGGATTGGGGATGGCAGGAAGACTAAATTTTGGGAGGACTTTTGGATTTGTGATAAGCCCCTCTACAAGCTCCCTAAGTATCAAAATCTTATGAATAGATGAAAAGTCTCTATTGGAGAGGTGGTTAGAGATTATTGGAGAGATAAAAGCTGGATAAATCTTCATGAAATTTTTAATAAAGCTCTCATTGTGCATAAAATCAATGACAATAAGGAGGATACATTCATACGGGATCTTGAATCTTCTAGAAAATTATTTGTTTCTTAATCTTATAAGAGTCAAATTCAACATCATCCTATGGATCCAAAGCTTGGAATAAGTGTCTCACTCCTAATGTCGAGATCTTCTTCTGGCTCTTCCTACAAAATAAAATCCTCACGATTTACAACCTGGTGAAAAGGGAATTCTATCTCCCTAGTAGATGTAGCTTATGCTATGAGGATTTTGAATTGACATCCCATATCCTTCTTAGCTACTCTTATTCTCTAGAGATCTAGAAAGTGTTTCTTCAAAGATAGAATTTATGTTGGGTATTTCCTAGAACTATCTAGGATCTCTTCCAGCAATGGAACTGCCCCAATTTGAATAAGAGAGTCAAATTGGTGTTGTTTCTTGTTGTTCCTCACCTAATTTGGAATATTTAGAAAGAACGAAACAATAGAATCTTTAGGGAGACCCAGAGAAGCCCCACTATTTTGGCTAATACTATTTTCAAATACATTTAGGAGCATTTCTCATTGCATGATACCAATTTGAAGATTCAAATGTGGAAATTGAATGCTGGAATATCAATTCAAGAAATGAAAAGAAAATAGGCAGAGAAAACTATTTCTAGTTATCTCCTCATGAGGGCTAGGTAAAAGTTAACTTCGATGGAGCTGCTAAAGGGAACCTTGGGAAAGCTAGTTGTTGGGGGGTATCAAGGAGTGTCGTGGTAACTTCATTGTTGTTGTGGTTGTTCCTATTGGTTCTCAAAGAAACCATGTTGCTAAGGCCCTTAGAGCCATTTATTCCCTAAGGTTGGATAAACAATATAATGTTGAAAAGGTTTGTTTAGAAGGGGATTCTCCAAACATCATAAATTGTTTATCTGGGAAATAGAAAGCTTCGTGGTCGATATCCAACACTATAGAAATGGCTAAAGATTTATTGGGCTCTTTTAATAACTTCAATGTGCCCCACGCCTTTTGGGAATCTAATTCTATTGCTGATGTGTTTCCAATAAAGAGGTTAATCTCAACTCCGTAATGATAGAATAATTTGAAGGACTTGGATATAGAAACTGTTAGTCATATAGATTATGACAAGACAAGCAGTAAGGAAGTGAGTTTCATTGGAAATGATGAAAGGATTTTGGAGTAAGGGTTACATCATAAATAATCAAATCTATCTTAGTATGTTAATGAACAATAATCACCTTTTCTTACCGCATGCTTACTGGGTGTGTGGGCTCAACTTTTTAACCATTTTGGTTTGGGTCTCTCTTCTTCATTATCTAAACTTTAAGTGGAAGAGAAAAATGATAATGGGAGGCAATTTTCATAGAGAGGAACCTATAGATTACTTGTACCTTAGGAAGAACCCCAAATTATGGAGGAATTGGGAGAAGGGTAAAATTACTCCCTACCTAGATAGATTTCATGGATATGATAAGGGTATTACTCAAAAATTCTTTGCAAGATGGAATGACATTACTATTACAATTGATGGTAGGCAAGTTATCCTCAATGTGGAGCTTATTGCATAGGTAACTGGTTTACCCTTATCTGGACTCAAATTTTATAGAAACAAGAAAGTTTCCAAAATAGCTACCATCAAATTCCCTAAGACAGCTGAAGAAAGGGATTCTATGATTAAAATAGGGTTTTTTTGTTATTAATAATATTAAGAGTATATGGTGTAAGTTCCTTATTGTCTTGATGGAATATATAACCCTGGACAATCATTTTACTAAAGCCATGTCTCACTATTTTGTTCGGTTAAATCACCTTTGTCACAAGGATTTCATTTCCTTTTCGTACCATCTCTTCAACTCTCTCCTTCATAGCCTTGTTGTGAATAAAAAGGATACAAATATACCGATTCTCCATGAGGGCCTTATTCTTCTTATTCATGAGTTTATATTGAATAACATCCCTGAGAGAAGTGTAAAAAACCTAAATGACAAGAGAAAGAGCAGAACTCCTAGTAAGGGAAAGAAGGTTTCACTTGCCAAAAAGAGGATAAAAATTCAATCTCATTCGGTTGATGATTCTCCTTTGTCTTTGAATAAGAAGAAGGATGTGTTGGTTGACTATTCTTTAAGCTCATAAAATGAGGAGAAAGATCCTAGTGGTGGCTCTGTTGAGGATGAAGATTATGAATTCCCTAGTTCAAGCAGAAAGAAAATTGGTAAAAATAAATCTAAGGCTTCAGATGTTGATGGTAAGACCACATCTTGCTCTGGGGAAGATTCAAAGGATGAGATGGAGATCTTTGAGGCCTCTGGGTAAGAGATTAAGGAGGTGACTGAGGTAATGGGGGTGAAAATGTCGATAATGTTGATGTGGAAGGGAGAGAGGAAACTATAGGTAAAGATGAGGACTCTGTTGATGGCATTAGAGAAGAACCTATTTTTGAATTGAATCCTAACCATAGCACCGACAAGATCATCATTGATCTATACCCTACTAACAAGGATCAGTTTCAGAATACTAAGGAGAATAGGCAAGCTAGAGCAAAAATCCTAGATAATAATGAGAAGGATATAGTTTCTGAAAAATACAAGAAGGAAACCCTTTCGAAGGATACCAAGGACATGGGTTACAGCAATGAGGGAAACTTTAATGGAGAGGAGAAGCTAAAAGGGAAATATTATGACATTTTGTACATTGTTGAAATTATTGCTAGCTATTAGAACAATAAGCACCTTAGCCAAGGTAATGCTAATAGTGGGGATTTAGTGTCCATGGCAATGGAGGACCTAAATGATAAAGAGGATTCTTCTCTAGTTTTTTTCACATACTTCTAAAGCTAAAGCACTCTTTTCTTTTAGGAATGAAAATTGGTGTTTTTAGGAGATTGTGAAGCTTAAAAGCTAGAATAAGGAATTGGAAACCAAGTATCAGAGTCTACTAGATAAAACTCATAATAGGGGTAAGCACTATTCTCAGGACTTCTATGACCCTATTAAACTTCTGGCTAGGATTGAGTGCATTGAAAAAATATTGGATAACCTGCTCAGGTATTCTATGGAAGGCATGAAATATTCTACTAGTAATCTTCACAGGTTGGTTAATATGCTAGATAAGAAGGACTGGGAAGCCATGGAGACACCTAAAACCACTGGGAAAGGACCATGTACTAGAACCAGAGAAAAAAAGAATCAGAACACTTTTTCAAGCAAGGAGATCGTGAGACTTAAGGAGAATTTAAAAAATATGACAGAGTTGGAGAAGAATATGGAAGATTCCATCCAAATTCTAAGATGATGGTAGTTCCCATATTTCTTTATTGTTTCCTTTCTCTTTGGTTTCATGTTTTGCTCATTTTTATTTTTTTGGGGTGTTCTTTGTCCCCCTTCTTGTTTTAGTTGTTCCTTCCTTTTGTACTTATTAACTATTATGTATCTTTAATACTTTGGGTTTTGGGTCCCCATAAAACCTATTTTTGATTTGTTTTCAAAACATAAAGTTTAAACCCTAACCTTGTCCTACATCATCGTCCATCATTACAAAGAACATTTGTTTCCTAAGATTCCATAACAAAACCCACCCACCAACTAACCCACCTTCATCATTTACAGTCTCAATTACATTAGCATCTCTCAACTAAACCATTTTACTCATGGATAACTAAAAAATTTACAGCCATAAACAACACCCAATAAAACATTAAAGAAAAAATTATGCAAAGAACAATCTCCCGAAAATTTCTAAGACCTCACCCATCTTAGCTCGTAGATGCCACATTACTCTCATCTGCATCACTGCCACTACCTCAGAGTTTTTTGTTCAACCTCTCTTCCTCTTCTATAATCCACCCATCTATATGCTTCATCTCCTTAATTTCCTCATCTAGTTTGTAATCTGCACCACCACTTTTAACATCGTCCACCTGAGACGAGCTTCCTTCAATCTTTTCCTGTGACACTTGTCATCAAACCTCCATACAAATGGGGTGCATTACACCCCTCAATTCTCTCTAAACCACCTTTCTTGTCACCCAAAATAATTATGAACTCTGGAATCAACCATTCAAGAATGTTATCCATGCCGACAAAAAATTCTGATTAGAACAATGGCCATCATCACCTCACGCACTGTTTCCTTGGTTTCCCTTAGCTAAAAACCCCAGGCCATGATTATAGAAAAAACATATGTATTTGTTCTATGTCAGTTCTCCACCTCATTAAACATCCCCCCTAAAATTATCATCACACTCTTCAATAGTTTTTTTATCTTCAAATAAAAACATTTTCTCCAATGTTTTCTTTTAATCTTCCCATGAAAAGGGTGTTGTTGGTTTGTTGCAATGACAGTGAAAACTGTCTCCATTCTCACGCAACCAGGCCAAAGCACATTTCCCAAATTACACTTTATTTTGCATCAATAAGCTTCAAATACCATGTTTAAATGAATAATTCAATTAATTCAACTTTATTCAGCTAAAATTTGTGTTCAACACATTTTGTTTTTAAATTTTTATAATATTATAAATCTATCAATATTTTAAATTTAAATCTAATTTTTAAAGTGATTTTAGCATTAATAATTAATTATTATAAAATATACTATAGTTAAATTTTAAACTTATTAACTTTATTTTTTATATATTTTTTTGCTCAGTAAGATTATATTTTATTAATATATTTAAAAACATTACATCATATATATTTTTCATAAAGCCATTAACATCAAACTGCATCTACCCACTAAAACACCTTCAACCTATCCAAACTATTCCCTCCTTACAATTTCAGCTATATAAAAGAGTATTACATCATAATCTTTCCAGATATTTTCATCTATCACTAATTCCTCCAACACCACCTTGATTTGTAACTGCACGCAGTCCAAAACCACAACATTTTTGTCTGCACATCTACTCCCAGCATCATCCACCTTCATAATTTCTTCTTCCCATAGTGTCACCAAAATCACTCCTCGAGTTTCAACACTTTAAACAATCACAACCCCAAAAAACCACCCTTTAAGATTTCTCAAAACCGCCCTAAGGCCTACCAAAAAATTTTCATACCCATTTCCTTCTAGCTTCACCTTCATCTACATAGAGGGAAACAAAAATGCATCTTCCACCTCAAAAAAAATTGAGTTTCATCACACTTATGCCTATTGAAAGAGACTAAGCCACACCTTCCTCCTCCTAGCTGAGCGCTTCATTTGGGCAACACAGCAGGTACTCATGCACTAACTCTTTCTCTCCATTCGTGTGCTTCTTTTATGGTATTTTTTAATTTCATTCACTCTGCCCTAATTTCTTCAGTGTAGAGGTTTTGATTAATTCTATTCGGCCACCTCACAAAGGCGATAACTCCCAAATTCATAGCCTCCTTCAGGTCATTGTAGCATTCAGTGTAGTTGAATAAGACCCGTGTCATGCCCATTCTAATAAGGATTCCAAGCCCACAATAAAATCCTTCCTGAAAAGCGAGTCCATCACCCATTTCACTTTGTCCTCTAATTCTCCCAATTCCAAACCTCGCACCATCAACATTGCATCTATATCCATATTTAATTTCCACCCGTGAGTAGCATTTTGAAAAAGATCTCTAAGTTTTTTTTGCATAGCCCCAACCACATCCTTCGTTGGGCATTTCAACAATAATTTTAGCCTATGATATTTGACTAGGCCAAAAAATTCATTCTATTGAAGCTTTGTTTTGAAAGTGAAAGTAGCCTCCATTTCAAAACCAAAGCTAAACCTACACCAGTATTTCATATTTCCCACTTCCACCCTTTCTCGCACCTTTTTCTTTGTAAAATTCTAAACATTTTACATGGTAATTAAAATTCTATATACTCGTGCAAGTTTTAATAATATGTTTTCCCTTTGCAATTCATAAATGCATTCCAGATAAAGAATTATTAAAAGGAAACATTGCCCTCCTTGAACCATGATAGAATCGTGCACCATGTCCTTGGTTGACATCATCAAATCTATGTCAAAATTCATCTATATGCCATCAAAAAGCTTGGTAAAAGAAACAACTTTAAAGTCATCATCATCTTTACCAACCATCAATTGATTTGAATAATTTTCTTTTCCTTTTTAAATTTGATTCTCCTCCACATATCTTTCATAGCCATTACCCTGAAACCTCTTAACTTGATAGTCTCCACTAACCTCAAAATCAAGTACCCATTTTGAGAGTCTATTAGCATCCACATTACCATCCCACCTTATATCTATTATTTTAAAATTCTCAAACTCCTCTAGATCTTCCTAATTTTCCAAACATGGTTTTAGAAATGTCATGCATTAATCGAGAGTTGTGAAATTGCTTGGACAAACAATTAACAACGAATCTCCCTCCAAGTGCAAATTCCTTATATCAAGTTTTTTGCTAAACCTATTACTATTATTATTACAGAAGCCTCAACCATATTATTAGTTCCCTCCCTTGATCTTATAGCTTCACATGCCACCACATTACCATTGCAATCTCTGATAATTGCCCCTACTCTGGAAGGGCATGGATTCATTTCTACTACCCCATCAAAATTTGCCTTAAACCATCCCTATTCTAGGCATTTCTACTACCCATTTTCTGCTACCCTCTTCTTTCCATGCACCACCAGCTCCCCAGTCCTTGATCTAATTTTAATCCCTGGCAAAATCCTCTAAATGAGCCTACCCTTATTAGTATAAGGTATTTAGAGATTATGTTTCCTTGAAGCAGCCACTCCCATTACCTCCTCAATACCTTGATCAATCATTCCCAAAATTCTTTTCAATGGTTCCTTTAGCTCTTGAAATAATCTCATGTTACCTTCCTTCTAAATCTCCCAAATCAATAGCAATGAACACACCTTCCAAATACTTGAAAGTGTTGTCTTATAACCAATTTGTGTCCAACTCTCAAAACACATCATTATAGTATTTTTCCTTGATCCTGACCATCCTAATTTCTTTTGAACATGATCCCAACATTGCCTTACAATTTGGAATTAGACTAAGAGATCATCCATAATGTCTTCATTTTTCCTACATATCACACACCTTGAAGGGCCAACAAACCCAAACCTTCTTCATCTTTCCCTAGTTAAAATTTTCCCTTTCACTACTAACCATGTGAAGGATCTTGCCTTTGGAAAACAATATTTATGCCAATAGAGGTCCTTGGAAAAAAATTGATCATCCCTATTCAATTCCAAAATATTATAGCCCAACATAACTAAATGCTGACCAAAGACCACCGCACACCAAATAACTCTATCCTCCTCCTCCATCAAAACCACTTTTCTCAATTATATGATTTTTATCATGAGTCTTTTTTGTTCCTGTGAAAGACCTTCTTCATCCACCTCCTTCCACTTTCACTCCATACCTACTAGTCCCTGTTAAATTTCCATGTAATCTCTAACATTTTCCCTCCACCTTTGGGAAAAATTTCCTTCAAAGGGAGATAATTAACATTATCCCTTAATGTTTGTAGTCCTTCCCAAGAATCCTCCCAAAATTTGTCCCTCTCCCCATTTCTAATCTTCCATGAAATGTGATCAACAATTACAGGATTACATTTAATGATGAAATTCCAAATGGTTGAGCCTCTCGAAGGGTTTCTAATTGTGAAAATTTTATCATCCTCTATGTTATCAAGATATTTTTCCCTCTAAATTTTAACCCATAATTGGTTACTACATGCATACATATTCCACGCCATCTTTTTTCCAAGAGCTTCATTCATAAGATGTCACTCCCTCAAACCTTCACCACCATAATCCTTAGATCTATAGATCTTATCCCATGCTAACAATGGAATTTTATCCTCCTCTAACATTCCATTCTAGAATAATTTACGCATCCTTTGTGCTAAAATCTTAATAATTTTTTTTGGAATCTACAAAAATATCATAAAGTAAATAGTCAAGGCCAAGACCACCACCTTAAGCATTATAATCCTCCTAGCTGAGGATAACCATCTTCCTTTCCATCCATCCATTCTCCTAAAATAGTTATAAATAAACTCCTTCCATAACTCAAATATATTTCCCAATGATTAAAGGGATACCTAACTACTTACTAGGAACAGACCCTTGTCTCATTCCCAAAATCCTACAAATGGTTTCTTTCTTTCTTTGTGTTGTGTCGAAGAAGAAATTCTTTGACTTCGTCCAATTAATGAATGGATCGATACCTTCCCATTATTCTGTAAAGTTTCTTTCATTATTTTAGCTTCTTGAATAGAGGCTTCCCCTACCAAGAAAGTATCATCTACAAATTACAAGTGAGATATCGGATCCATGACTCTAGCAACCTTAATTCCTTTCCACAACCCTTGTTCTCTTTTCTTGGAAATCAATCTTCCCAATAACTAAGCCATAATAATAAAAGTAAAGCGGGATAGAGGGTTACCTTATCGGATTCATATTTTCCTTTCAAATAAATCTTGTAGACTTTCATTCACAAGGACCGAAAACATTGGAGTTTTAATACAACTCTTAACCTAATCAACCCACTTATCACAAAAGCCAAATTTCCTCCACACTTGTAGCAGATTCCCTCTATCCATCTCATCATAGGATTTTTTAATATCCAATTTGACCATCAGCTTCTCTTCCTTGGAAAATTTGATCAAATGAATTGACTTGTGAGCAATTATAACACCTTTAAAAATTGACCTACCTAGAGCAAACTTTATATGTTTCCCCAAAGATATTCTGTAATGTTCCATATTCCATTAAATTTTGATTTCTCTTTCATCCCTTGTAGATTCTTAAAGAAGATAAAAACCTTCTTACCAATACATTTTGGAGCATTTTCCCACCAGTCTTTAATCATTATTTGGAAGCCTTCATCTCATATCCACATTTCCTTAAATATAAAGGGGCATCTATCAGATTTTTCCTCCTCCTTAATCCTCCAACTAATAGGATAGTAACCTGAGCCTGTAATAGGAAGGATTTCTGCTTCACACATCCAATGTTATTAAGACCAATTCCCCCTTAAAAGGAATCATTCTATCTTTTATGCTACATTTAAAAAACCCATCCTCCTTTTTGTCCAAGTGAAGTCCCCTTTCTTAAAAGGAAACTCCCACAATCTATTATCCATTACAGTCTTTTTAAAATAATGTTGACTCCTTCCTGACCAACATTTTCCTCCCATCTTATTATTCGGCCCTAAAACAACATTAAAATCTCTACCTAGGATAAACAGTTGATCACTATTTCTAGTTAAGATCTCAGTCAGCGCCATCCACAAAGCTCTTTTTTCATTTTGATCATTAGGGCCATACATATTTAAAATAGAAACTGTAAACTACAACTGCTTAAAACCAACCTTAACTTGTTGCCACCATCTTGATTTCTTAAGCACATCTAACTCCACGGTTCTCTCTTTCCAGAGGATCCCAAGACCCCCCCGATGCTCCATTTGCACTACTCAAAATACATTTCTAGCTTCTAAATCTATTCTCAAGCCCTTGAAAGTCCTCCTCCTTCACTTTTGTTTCTTGTAACAACACTAGATCTGGTCTTGTCTAATCAAAAAATTGCTTGATCAGGTGCAACTTGTTAGGAGCATTTCATCCCCTGACATTCCATGATAGGGCCTTCATTTCTCCTAGGAAAAGGCTATTCCTTTTCCTGATATCAAGATTTTCTCTGTCTTAAAACAATGCCAGCTATAGCCAATCATAGTTGATTACTTTTCATAGCTCTCTTATTTTTTCCCCCACTTCAGCCTTACTATCCAATGTGTCAGATTGATCTACC
The DNA here is from genome assembly GCA_027943335.1 of Chamaecyparis obtusa. Taxonomy (NCBI): domain Eukaryota; kingdom Viridiplantae; phylum Streptophyta; class Pinopsida; order Cupressales; family Cupressaceae; genus Chamaecyparis; species Chamaecyparis obtusa. The sequence continues at coordinate 94,975 of BSBK01012631.1, forward strand.
ATCATTTTCTCCACCACCCCTAGCTTCTCCCCAATTCCTAAGAATTCATCTTCTTCCACTTCATTTATTGGTATTATGGAAAGGTGAGTTACTGACAGGGGAGGGGTGAATCAATAACCAAACAAAAAATTGTTCTTTATCCTTAAGATAATGTATCTCATTAATCCAATGTTGTGTTATAATTTCCATTCATTCATAACATAGCTGAAATAAGAAATTGTTTCTAATCTAACATTTAAACATTCATGAAACTTCATACACAATACACAAGTACTTTGGTATCACAAAAACCCTTGTTAGAAGGTAAAAATTATTATGGGGATGACACCCACAAATCTTCACTAATGTAATAATAAAGTTTTCCTGTTAGGGCTACAATGTTGATCACTCCTGATGATCTTGTCCTGTTAGGAGTAACAATAAAGACGTATTAAGATCTACCTTATTAGAGGATTTAAGCAACATTGTTAAGTGTGCACTCAGTTAAGAGATTTACAAAAGATTGTTAAGTCTACTCTATTGGGAGATTTTGTCTGCCAAAATTATTAGAAATTAACAGTAAGTTGATCTGTATGTAGTAACTTACTTTGTTGAATTTCAGATCTGATTAGTACTTATCCTTTATCACCTTGTTGTGATAGATATCTTGTCTGGATATTGCTCAGTATCCTTTGGTCTAATACTATTTCAATTCTAAATACTTGTTCAATTCCTAGCTTCACAACCCTGTCTAATCTTCAGATGTTTCCTATAGGTGCTACTTCTCATATGTTATCTCATCTTCTCTCTCTTGTTATCTGATATCTTGACTATTCTTATATCAAAAAGATTTGACCTAATTAGGGTTATGGTTTTATCTAGAAAAAATTAGATCTATGATCCATATGAATGACCTAAATCATAACTGCATAGGGATTGTCACCATTTAATTGTTATATCTCCAATAAATCTTTTCCTCGATATTGTAAACCATTTTCTAGCTCGGTATAAAATGTTTCCTTGTATTCTCTGTCAATCAATACTTTTATGTCATTCCTGTATTACTCGCTATATACTACATTCCTATCTTGGTAAAATATTGATGCTCGATAAATATGAAAGCTCAGTTATAACTGTACACGATGCTTGGTAATCATCTGGCTCAGTGTATGTACTCGGTCAAGACTGTGCTCAATTAACTTTTCATTTTGTTTGTGCTCTACGTAGTTATTATACTTAGTGTGTTGACTAACTAGCCTATTTTCTTCCTTTACTGATTGTGTGTGTGACACTAATGATAATGCATAATGAAACATTCTCCCCCTTTGGCATTAGTGACAAAAACACATATGTATGTCATAATCAAAATCTTCTCCAAAATTTCAAAACTTGTATACTTCAAAAATTTGTAGACTCCCCTGTTTATACACCTTGGTAAGTATACATACTATATAAATATATTTTTCCACCTTTTTTTGGTAATAATGTCAAAAATGAATATACTTATAATTTATCAAAAAATTTCAGATGGGTTTTCTTCAGGTTGGCCAAGAGGTTTCTCATTCCTCTTTCATACTCTCTAGTGCAATTTTCTCTAGACCTACTTGGGCATGCATGTAAAAAATGTGATCTACCACTGATAACTCAAGAGTGGAAACTAATTACTTTTATTTCTTTACATGTCATTGCATCACCTCAATGTGTGGTAACAACTCACCATGTAGCTCAGTTGCTTGATCTTTGATTTTTTCTTCTTCCCTTCTCAATTCATTCCTCAAACCATGTATTTGTTTTTTCTTTACCTAATGCAGTTTGAATGCATGGGGTTCTGTGATCAAGCTTTCAACACTCTTATCTAGATCTTCATCTAGTTTCTTAAGTTTTTCATGTATCGCTATAGTGAATGAATCTATAGTGAAAATATTCTTCAAAATAGTGAGTATCTATTGAACAAGTCCTTAAATTTTACTTACAGTCTTAGATAACTTCACCTTGTGAATTTCCATTGCTTGGCTAATCTTCTCAATTATCTTATATTTTATCTTTGTTTATGCTCTCTCTTCTATCTTTTTCTTTGCATCTATGGTAGGAGAGTTGATGTTCTCAATAAGGATTGCAATTTTTTCAATAATGGGAGTAGACTCATCAACATTGACATCAGGTACAACTTGCATCAATATTTATCTAATATCCTCTAGCACCTATTTGTGTTTTCTTTCTTGCCTCAGCTTCTCTTGAGTTTCTTTTCTGGTGTGATGCAAGAGCATCCTAGGATTCTTGGCAATCCTATATCAACCAAAAATATTCTTTTCTTTGAAGGTAGAAGGATAGTTTTGATCCTAGTTGGTGAAGTATTTTCTTGATCTTGGAGATTGGTTTCTTGGTTTCAGTGTTACCTGAGAGGCTCAGTGAAGCTGTGTTGCTCAGTTTCTGTATTTACCGAGGTGCTTGGTCTCTGAAGAATGCTCAGTAATTGAAGGTGTCGATTATTCCTAGCACTCGATAATGACTGTGGTGCTCGGTGATGCTTGGCATGGTCGGTCACTAGTGCTCGGTTATTTCTCTACTACTCGGTAATCAATCTTACTGACTGGTGTTCTTATAGATTTACTTGGCTGACTTAGTGCATTTATTGTTGGTAGTTAATGTCACATTCTCCTATGTAGATCTGGAGGCCAACATGATTAATTTAATGATTGTAAGGCTATTTGAGAGTTGACCATTGTATTTAATTTAATTATTGTTTGTAGTAGAAGTCGACTGGCTTAAGAATTAATTGTTTCTTTCAGTTTACCTATGGCTAAAGATTAGGATTTAAAGGATTTTTTGGTAGATATTTAGGGAGAAAGATTTGGTAGAAGATAGAAGGTGGATACTTGGATCCTACAAGATCTAATAGATCTATTGGTTGTGATAGCAAAGCTCATGGTTTGCATACTTGGAGACAAGGAGATTGCTTGGTGGCATGTGTGCCCAAGTTCAAACCTGCCTTAGGGTTTCCATCAGTTGGTGATTGTTTCAAGACTGGACTAGCTAGAATCAGACTGGATCTAGTCGATCTCTCTGAGTTTATTTTTATTGTAATTGGCCATAATGAGGAAGGCGTTAAAGCTTGACATGTTGCATGTAATTTAGTGAATTTATGAATATAGATCTCAAATTTATATTAGGTCTGGTGTTGTTATTGTGTAATTCCATTGTGTGGTTTTTTGGCTGCAAGTTTGGACAATCCCTAACTAGATCCTCCGACCTTGATTGCATCGTCGTGCAAAGTTCTACATACCTTCTGAGAGCTTCAGGGTCCAAAGTTCTAGGGTCACATGAAGGTATCTCTATTACTTTATCCAGTGTGACCAAACCCTTTCCATGTTTCCTTTTCTTCTTCTTTTCATGTTTTCTAGATATGAGGGATGAGCCATAAGGAACTAGAGCCATTTTCTCTAGATTAGACTTGTGCGGCTCCGTGTGCATACACTTTCATATTTTTCCTATGCTTTTACAATTCCCTCAGTCTAAGGTCCTAGGGCTTCTGGCCTTGTGTCGATAATAGAATCATCTACATTAGGTTCATCTTGAGTTTCTTTCACTTCTGCCTCGGTATTTGTAGTCTATTTTTCTCCTTCTTCACCCTTATCTTCATTTGTATCCATTGGTTTCTTAGGTTATTTTTTCTTGGTTTGTTCCTTTGTAGAAATATCAATAGCTTGTACCAAGATTGGTAAGTTACTCAGTATTTGTGTTATAGCTACCTCAGTATGTGGATCTATTGGAGATTTACTAGCAAGCCAGTGCTAACTATATGTTTGTCATTGATGACAACATAGGGAAAGTATCATGCATGGAAGAATTATATAGTGAGCTTAGAATATATGTACCATGGACATGTTATCATAATGATATCATGGATGCAGAGGTTAAGTGTGAGTACAAACAGTTATGTAGCAGCTTATGTCAGCAGTGTTCCTGATAGAGTTACAGGTAGTGTTCTGCGTACATTTGTCTGTACAGTTACCATGGAGCCTTGTGCACTTGGATATGTCATGGAGACATGTTAGTGTTATTACATTCATGAGTGCATAGTTAGATGTGCAGTAGAAGGAATTTATGCAGTCACTATTCAGCAGTTAGAGTTTCCTATGTTTATCCAGTGGAGCCGACAGAGATTATATTGGTTCTTGAGTTGCGCCTATCATTTCAATATGCACCTTTGGATTTATGCTTGGAGAAGAGTTAAGGATGTTTGGTTAAGACCGCATAAAGTAATTCAGCTTGAGGAGGAAGTTAGAGTTAATTTTCTAGAGCTGACCAGTGTGTAGTGTGTGTCTACAAGTATTTAATTAGACAGGTCCCAGAATGAGTTGTGTGCTTAGTAAAGCTGTCAAAATTGATATTGGAAGATGTTATTGTTTCTCTATTATGATTTCAAGGTGGTTCTAATAGGCCAACTTGATTATATAATTTAGAGGAAAGATATTTATATGCAGTCATTTGTGATTGCTAGGGTGTGGCTCAAAGTTGATTGTGCAGAGTAGAGCAGAGTGTGCAAAGTGTTGAACCATCAGAAGAAGGTCTATGTGACCAAGTAAAGTACTTGTGCTATACATTGGAACTGATCTAGACAGCACGTCAAAGCGTAGTTCACCAAGATCTAGATATAGTGTGTATCTGTTAAACAGAAGGTTGTAGCCTTCACCCCTTTGAGCAGTGTGCTCTTAGATAGTGCATCCTCACCCCTAACAGGGTTAATTGTAAAAGACTCCTAATAGGGTCCAACCCTTGACAAGGTCTACTGTAATAAATATATTGTAAAGAAACTCCTAACAGGGTTAAGGATCTTCTAGCAAGGATCATAAAACACTAGTACAAAATATTAGTGGGTGTCAATTCCCACTAGGGTTTTTACCTATTTGGGTTTCCCCATAACCAAAATCTTGGTGTTGTGTTCATATGTTCTTTCATTGTGTTTATTCTTTATGTTTAAGTATACTTAATTGGATAAAGAATTGAAACTTGTAGATAACTAATTCACCCCCCCCCCCTTAGTTATCTCTTGGGAATATTCCTGACAATTGGTATCAGAGCCAAGTACCTCGAAGAGAAATTTTAATAGCTTGAGGTTGATTAGATGGCATTCTTTAGGAAAGAAAGTCCTAAGTTTGATGGAGAGAATTATCTTGATTGGAAGAACAAAATGATGACACATTTGTAGTGCATTGCTTTTGAAGTTTTTGAAGTAGCTATCAAAGAAGTTCAGATCCCTTCTCTAGCAGATCTTGAAAAGGATGATGCTACTGGTAAGTAGAAGGATTTATTCAGTCAGAATGCAATTTCCAAAGAAGCTCTTATTAGCGCCCTTTCTGATAGTGAGTTCTCAGAGTTAAAGAAAGTAGACACAGCCCACAAGATATGGAAGCACCTAGAAGACATGTTTGAAGGAGATAAACAAGTAAAGGATGCATGTAGAAAAACATGGAACAAAAGATACAATGCATTAGAGATGCTACCTAAATAAAACAATAGAGCTTACAATCAAAGGATCAATGAAGCAGTTGTTGGAATCAGGAACAATGATGGAGAAATCTCAGAGGAAGACATTATGGACAAATTCATGACTACTCTCACTCCAGAATATGAGAACAAGATCAACATCCTTGATGATAGCATGCAACTTACATCAAATTTCAAGAGAGAGACCTTGATCAACAAAATCTCAGCTTTTGAGATTTCAAGATTGAAGACAGAACCTAAAAGTGAGACAGCCTTCAAAGCAATAGTCCATGGTAAGAAATCTACAAACACTTCTAGTAATTTTGATGATGATGATGATGATGAAGAGAAAACTCTAGATGATTTCATTGCTATGATTTCTAAAAGATAAAATAAAGGAAAAGGAAAATATGAAGGTCAATTACCATTCAAATGATTTTCAGGTAATAAGATTGGTCACTTTGCATCTAAGTGTCCTACAAGAGCTAGAAAGTTCAGAAATGACTACAAGCCTAAATACTCAAAGGAATGTTACTATGCTGGAGATGGAGTATCAGATGATGATTTAGGTGAATAATAAATTGGATTCATTTCTATTATAGAGAAAATGAATAATAAAATAGATCATGAAGATGAGAAAAAGGATCAAGAGCTAGCATTGATTTCACAAGCTGATATAAGAACAAACTGGATTATAGATAGTGGTTGTTCACATCACATGATAGGTGATAAAGACATATTTGTTCATCTAGACAAATATAATGGTGGTATGGTTAGATTTGGAGATAACACTCCTAAACCTATCATTGGTAGAGGATCTATCACATTGGATGGAAAGAACAATACTGATGATGTTCTCTATGTAGATGGTTTGAAACATAACCTTCTTAGTGTTGGGAAGTTACTTGAAAAAGGTTATCAGTTGGATTTCAAAGACAAAAAATGCATCATTAACAACAAGGATGGTGTTATGATTTGATTAGGCTCTAAGACTAAAGGTAATGTTTTCCAACTTAATTCAAAAGCAATTTTTTTGTTGCCAAAGTAGATGACAATTGGCTATGGCATAAGAGACTATGTCATATCAATTTTGATAACATAGTAAAGATAAGTAATGTAAAGGCAGTAAGAGATCTAACTATCATAGCAAAGCTAGTTGACACAATATGCAGGGAATGTGTGATGGGAAAGCATGTGAGGAATTCATTTAGGAGCAAGCAGAATTTAGCAGAAAACAAGTTGGATCTGATTCATACAAACCTATGTCGACCAACTCAAACAAGATCATACTATGGTGAAAGGCATTCCATTTTATTTGTTGATGATTATACTAGAATGATGTGGGTTGTGTTCTTGAAGGATAAGTCAGAAGCATTTGATAAGTTCAAAATATTCAAAGCTAAAGTTGAGAATGAATCTGGACTAAAGATTAAGTGTCTAAGATCAGATAGAGGAGGAGAATTCACCTCTGACAGATTCTATGAGTAGTATGAAGAACATGGCATAACGAGGCAGTTGAGTGCACCTAGAACCCCTCAACAAAATGGGATTGCAGAGAGAAGGAATAGTATCATCCTAGATACAATGCACACCATCATGATTGAAGGAAAAGTGGCACACACCTATTGGAGAGATGTGGTCAATACAATAGTCTATACAATCAATAGAATTCAGTTAAGGCCTGGTGCTGACAAGACACCTTATGAGCTATGGTTTGGTAATGTTCCCATAGTGAAATACTTCAAAATATTTGGAAGCAAGTGCTACATCAAGAGGGATGAAGCAATTGGCCATTTTGATGCAAGAAGCGATGAAGGTATTTTCCTTGGTTACTCTACTAAAAGCAAAGCTTATAGATGTTTCAATTTGAGATTGAATAAAATCATTGAAAGTGCTCATGTTAGGATTGATGAAAAGTTTATGGTTCAAGAAAGATATCATGATTAATCACCTATGATTGAAGAAGAACCTAGACCCTCCACTAGTGAGGCAATTGTTGAAGAGATTTTTGATAGTATTGATGTGTTATTTTATGACCCTGAGACAAGTGAAGCAAAAACTCCAAAGACAGATGAGTGAGCATCACCTAAAGTTCCAAAGTTTACTTCTAGATATCATTCTAAGGATGACATCATTGGAGATCAGAGAGGCAAAGTTACAACAAGGTCAAAGGCAAAGAGTTCAAAAGGTAATGAACCTGTATGTTTATTATCTCAGATTGAACCCTTAAGTGTTGAAGATGCATGTAATGATTCTGATTGGCATGATGCTATGAAAGAAGACCTAGATCAGATTATTAAGAATGATACTTGGGAACTGGTCCCAAGATCTAGTGATAAGAATGTGATAGGAACCAAATGGATATTTAGCAACAAGATGAATGAAGATGGTACAATAGTAAGGAATAAGGCAAGATTAGTGTGTAAAGGATATGTGCAGAGAGAAGGCATAGACTATTCAGACACATTTGCTCCTGTTAGCAGACTTGAAGCTATTAAGTTGTTTCTATCTTTTGCGACATTCAAAAACTTCAAGGTTTATTAGATGGATGTTAAGTCAGCATTCCTGAATGGAGAACTAAGGGCCCATTTGGTAGCGGACCATTTCCAGCATTTGGCTGGAATTAGCATTTGTATATGCCCATTTCATCCGAATCCTCAGTTTGGGAGTGCAATATGAAAGAGGAAGAGGAATGTGTTAATGCTCATTTTTGCCCAAAATGAGCATTAACATCTTCCATCTAAAAAAGTGGAATTGGGATTTGAGGACCAAATTCCACTTTTTTAAATCCCATTTTATAAATCCTCGTCGGGTCTGCGGGCTGATTAAACCATTTTTTGGCGTCCACATTGGTTTTGGCATCCACCTTCGTCATTGTTTTTTAGGGCATTCTGCATTGTTTGAGGTGGCCATGTATTTTTTTGAAGGCGTTTGAAGGTGGCATTGTATTCTTTGCATGTTTGAAGGCTACGTTTTGTTTGAAGGCGCTCTACATTCTACCGTGAAGGCGTTGTATTCTCTGCTCTTGAAATGTGTTGTCCTCGAAATGGTATGCTCCACATTGTTATTTTTCAGTTTAGTCTACTTTAAAATGGCATAGAGAAACCCTCATTTTAGTATCTCTTGGGTTTTTGTTGTAATTTTTCGCTATTCTTTGTTATAGTTTTTGTTTTCCTGGTTGAAATTTTATACCGGCCTTTTCTAGTAACTTGGCTTTTGGGGTTTTCAAAACAATACTTATTAGTTATTTTCAAGATTTCCCTCAAATTATCCTTTTTGGATTTGTTGTTATGATCCGGATGCTCCAAGTTGAGGTTTTTGTACTTAGTGTTTAGTTACATTGAGTTTTGATATTGTAGTGCCTTTTGACCCTGATACTATTTTACTATTAAATGTACTTTTTGAGTTCAACTAACCTATATTGCATATCCATGGACATTTATATGATTCCTTTCTTTACAAACAATTTGTAGAGAAGCAATTGGACTAAAACCACTGTAAATGATTAGCAGTATAAAGATACAATCAAATTCATGCAAATTTCCAAATCTCAAGAATAGTTCAGTGCATAAACACATGCTTAGTGCAACAACCAAAAACCATTCTCTAAATCATTGAGGCCTAGTATATATTTGTCCCCTGGCCAACACCAAAATCTTTGTGTGTTTTTCCATGGTTATCAGCTATTCGTCATTTAGCAAATTCTTTATATATATCCTGTAGAAAATTTAAAATCCTGTGTCCTTTTTGTTTTCAACTTTACAAGAGGCACAAACTATAAAGTTACTGAATCAACCAAAGAAGTAGGAGACAAAAAAAGTATGTTTATGGCCCATTCATGGCTTACCAATAATAAAAACTTATATGCATAGATCCTAACTTAATAAAAAATATTGAAAAAGAGGAGATGACAGTGACGCATATCACAATGCCTCACCAACACTAAAACCTTTATACGTGGGGATTGACTTTATTAAAATCTTTAGAAAAGTGGAGATGACACATAACATGAAAATACATGTACATGAAATTACTCACCTACTTATGATCCCTTTTTTATTTTCTGTCTCAACTTTGCATCATGCAGAAACAGTTCTACAATCTATTACTTGTATATACACAGGCTACCATCTGCCAAGAGCTTGGCTCTTCCAAGGTTTAGTCATATGGACACCTGCAATCGATTTACTAAACAAGTGCAGAATTGAAAAATTGACATAAGCCTTTGGGCTTAAGATTAGTATAACATCCAAACATATTATCCACACAAAAAAGGGTTTTTTACAGAACATGTAACTGTCTGATCTCAGGTATACACATTAGACAGAGAAAGTCAAGTCATTAGGTATGTAGGAAGGAAGCATGTAGGCCTAAATGAGGATTACTATCTTCAAATTGACTATGAGAACTATGATTAATTTACATAGTCTAACAATGTTGCCTAACAGAAGAAAAAACCCATGTATACGGCATCTATAATGACTGATTGTCATGATGCATAACATAATTTTTTGATATATGGCCCGCTTACTGAATATCATTGTCTTCTAGAATATATTTATGATTAGTCCCACATTCCTGAACTTGGTACTTTAGTACATTGCATAAACTAGGCAAAGGAGGTTGATCTCCTTCAAAAGTCGATCTTCAGTTGTCCTCAGAGTTTCCATAATGAGTCTTTTGTACAGTTGCTTTATAAGTCTACTAGTTGGGTTATGATGAGTGGGTATGATTGGTTTTCATGTGTCTACATTTATGTATGCAAGATGCCCAATAAATTTAATCAAAATATGTCCCAGTGTGATGCATTGAAATGTTCATTATTGAGTGAAACTGACTTCGGTGTGACTAGCATGTTGTTTTGGTTTCTTTTGTGTCTTATGCCACTGTGATCCTAAAAATCTAGCTTCCTATAGGAGCATTACCAATGCATACTGCATGTCATTAAGAGTTAACTTCAATTTTTGGTGAGAAGAGACACAAAATAAGTACTAAACCTTGATAACTACCTTGATTGCATTGATTTAATAGACAGGTAATGCCATGTTCACAATGTTTAGGGACATTGTACTCAACTACCTTGTCTATTGCCTTTGACATTTGTTTCAAGATTGAAATGATTTTCTCTTATGGTAATTTTTGAAGTGTGTCTTGGTGCTCAAATGATTGGAGATGAGCAAGGATTTGACAAAAAATGGTTTACAGGTCAATGCTCGGCATTTTGATTATATTAATACTATTCAACATTTTGTTCAAGAATTCCTTTGTTGGTAATAAGAAATGGGAAGGGATCATAGAGAAATTGATTGGTTTAAAAAAACCAAAGTTCACATTAAAAGAAAGCAATCACGAGGGATTCCTTTATAAATAAGAAAAATCACTATAACACTATAAGAAAAATCATTGACTGTTGGTCTTGACGGAAGTTTTAACTAGTGTAGTTCCATCCATAGGAATTAGGATAGATTAGATCCTTCTACAATTGCCTTCTTCTTCTTTTAAATTTTTCAATTCATGCAGGAAGTAATCTTCTAAATAAGGATTCCAAAGTGTAAGCTCTCCTTCTCTAGCAATTTTTCCAGCCTAGCTAAATTAACCCATCAAGCCCAAAAGTATACAAAGGCAGGAACTTCTCCCCAAGGAACTAGATTTTATCATGAGCTGGCCAATGTCCTGTGCAACCTGTCTGATGGTAATGGAGGCAATATCCCTTCATATTCAATAATCTTCATTTGCTCTTAGAATGCTACTTATTCTACTCCTTATAGCTTGTTATCTGTCAGTCTTGGGAAGATGTCGGAATACAGTCTTGAATGCCTTTAATTGCATTCCCTGTCTTGGTAAATCATGATGAATTTTACTTGGGTCATTTGCTACCCTAGCTTTTAAGTGGTTGGAAATGGTTATCTTAGGTCTTTGAGATTACACCAATGTGCCTTTTGTGGCAGTCTACTCACCATGCTTTTGATCCTCTTTCAAGTGGTAATTAGCTATATGATAGGGCCAGACGATGTGATTGATGAGGTTCTATATAGATGATTACTTAATTGGCAAGATGGGGCTGAAAAATGTCCTAACCAAACGTGACAGTGCTTTGATGAGCCAGCATGCATAATAAATTACAACTATAGACAAAGATTCTTCTCAAATGTTGTTGTAGGTGACCAATTTGTAATAGTTTGTTTTATAGTTTTGTTTTGGCTATTGTAATAACTTGATTCAGAGATGGTAATTAAACATGTTAGCCAGCTCATGTTTTATGTTATTTTTGGATATAACTATTTTTTAAAAAAAATTCAATTGTTACCTCAAGAATTTTTAGATTGGCCGGATCTAGTTGAGGCCAAAAATTAGGAACATCATCCCATACATAAACACAAATGGTCCAAATTCACTAGTGTGGTTTAGCAGGGGCACAAAGCATATGGTTCAACTGTCCAGCAGGAGCTCAAATCCTTTGAGCTCACAAGCTTCAACATTAATGGGAGACTAATTATATATGTTTGGACAAAACTTAGTTGTATTTTTATTTAATTCATTGTTGTCAGTCCATGGGTGGTTGTTATGGATTAGTCAGTGCATGTGGTCCTTATATGGTTATTTTTGAGGAGTTATAGTTGTGGTTTCTCTAGTGATATTAAAGCACATAAGCATAAGAGAATATAATAAAGAGTCAAGTTTCTATTCTTATAGCTATGTTCATCTCTCTTGTTTCTTGATATGTAATTGTCCCTACAATAATTTATTTTATTTATGATGCTTCTACTTAAATTGACTTCACCTTGCAGCAGTTCTAGAGTTTCTTAAACTAGAAGAATTTGCATTAGGATGCTTAATTAGCTTGCAAACCATAAGCAACTAGAAATAATTGAAGCAAGCCACATAACACAAAGGATTGCAAGAGGCTACACACTTCAATATTTTATCAATTAAAAAACATTTTGCCTAATAGTTGGTCTTTAAATAGATATGAAATTGTTGCTTGATTTTTCCCTAGTACTTGCAATAGGTCGCATACTTTGCAGAATTTAACAAGATTGGTATTCAATAAATTTTGCAAGAAAGCTTTAAACATTACATGAAACTACCTTACTTTTTTAAATCACCTTGATGGCCACAAGCTTTCCTATCTCTATGTTTCTTGCAAGCTTGACTTTAGCAAAAGCACCCTTCCGTATCGTTCTAACAAGCTCATATTTTCCTACTCTGTTCTAACTTGCTTCTGTTTATCCTGTTATCATGTTGCCATGAAAATGTGATTCAATTAGTCTACATCCATCTAAATTATATACATGATGCAATTAATCAAGGCTGGCCATGAAACTATATTCCCTGTAATCTAAAGTTCATTTCAATGATCTTTTTGTAAAACATGATTAATAATATTACATACTTATATAAATGTATATGTGCCTATATAAGAACCATATATTACATACTTATATAAATGAATATGTGCTTGTGACTATCGATTTTTTATTTGAAACCTTCTTCGCCATGTACTTTTCAGGGATGGATCTTATCAATGATATAAACATTCAAGGACTCATTTGTAGGAAGGTCAGAAAAGATCATATTTAGGTACTTATTCTTGCTATCCTTGGAGTAGTGAAAGCAGTGTCTGTGCTTGAAGGTAGGCAAACAAAGCGTATGGAAAAAAGTGATGGAAGTGGTTTTTATAAATGCATTATTCATTAGAGTGAGGTGCATTGTCATGACCAAATTCGCATGAGTCCAGCAACCTTCTTTCGGCTAGCCAGTCTTGTAAGGGAAAAAGGAAGCCTATCAAATACGATGAGCATAATGTTAGAAGAACAATTAGTCATGTTTCTCCACACCCTTGGCCACAATCTGAGGAATCGTAAGATTGCCCACAACTTTGGTCACTCCAAAGAGACAATAAGCCGATAATTCCATGAGGCCTTGACGGCTGTCTTAGCACTCCATGTGGATTATCTCATACCACTTGGGCCAAACACTCCTCCTAAAATTAGTGGGAAGGAGAATTTCAATCCTTACTTCAAGGTAAACCCCCTAGTGCTACAAATTTCTTTGCTTAGTGATAATCTTATTATTGCATCTTTCTTGACTGTGGTTTTCCTTTCTATAGGATTGTGTTGGAGAAATTGATGGAACCCATATACTAGTCATTGTCGATGTCAACTTACATGGTAAATATTAGGATAGAAAAGGGAACTTGTCACAAAATGTTATGGCTATCTCTTCTTTTGATCATAAGTTTCAATACGTTCTTGCTGGTTGGGAAGGGTCTATTGCAGATAGCCGTGTTCTAGCTTCAGCTCTCAGTAGAGCCAATCCACTTGTAGTTCCCCCTGGTATGCCATTTCACACCATATTTTTACTGAAGAAAATGATAATTTTTTTATGGTGTCAATGTTTCATGGTTTAACAATATATGTTATTTTGTAGGAAAATATTATTTAGTCGATGCTGGATATCCAAATGTACCAGGATTTCTTGCACCTTACCAATGTACACGTTACCACCTAAAGGAGTTTTCAAGAGAAAACCCTATAAATAGCCCACAAGATTTATTTAACCACCAACACTCCTCTCTTAGAAATGCAATAGAGTGTACATTTGGCATTTTGAAGCAGCGTTTTCCTATCTTGAGGCATGCATCATCTTATCCAATCATGACACAAGCACGTATTGTTTTGGCATGTTGCATACTACACAACTTCATTACTATAGAGGATGGTGTTCCATCCAAAGTGGTTATTGAAGAGGATGATGATCGTGATGGGATAAATGTACCAATACTTGAGACATATGGGTTGAGTCAGCATGATAGGGATGATTGGGGGAAATTTAGAGATGATATAGCAAGTAGGATGTGGGAAGACTACAGACGTAGAGATTAATTATAGTTTTACAAGACCTTTCTTTGTTTTTTAATGTGCTTTCTTTCCTAACTGGTTATTGTCTATGCCTCTTGAATTTGTAAGCCTTGTTGCATTATGAAATATAAATCATACTGTTGTAATGCCGATGCTCAAAACATGTGTTCTCATAGTTTACATTTACAATATTCTTTGAAAGAAATGAAGCCTGTGTATGATTTCTAACTCTGATTTCTCTTTGATTAACATTCATGTCTATATCTTGTTTGACACTTTTTCTTCTAAATGGGGATTGAGAGAATGGTAATTTGGCCCTCAAAGTCCAATTGCACCTTTTCATGTGGAAGATAGTAGACCATATATAATTACAATACTGATTCAGTGTGCAACAGAATGAACACTGAATCAGTGTTCATTCTGTTGCACACTGATTCAGTAGACCATAGCAGACCATAGTATGTTTACACGGTCTACTATGGTCTACTATGTTCATATAGTATGCTTGAATGGTCAATATAAAACACTTTATCCATCTACTTGTATGGTCAATGTAAAACACTTAATCCATCTTATAAGTTTTTCCTTTTTTGTTGTATCTGTTTGTCAAACCTCAATTCATGTTTGGCCAGTGTAAATTTTCATATATTAGAATCAATTTACAAATGCATTGAATAAAAAAACCTGGATAAGAATCCCCACAACTTATATATGAATCCCTTGGTGAAGTTTTAAAAAGGATAGAGTTGGTGGGAACAGGATGTTGAATAGCTAACCACAACACATGAACAATGCAAATGCATTCTCACACATAGAGTAAGTACATCTGCATTGTTGATGTGGTGTTGTTTATGGCTCAAATATTGGGATTTTTAATGTTTTGCAGATTTGGCAGACTGATTAAAATTTTGCATCTACAACATTTGTTATTTGTTATTTGTTATCTTATAAATTCAATATTTTTTCCCTGTTATATTATTACTTCAATGATTACCCACAAATTGTGGCACAAAAACTATGCAGGCATATGGATGGAAGAGTGAGTCTTTGATAAGGATATCTGACACACAAGTTGCATACCTATTGCATACATTTGAACTACAAATAATATTTCCACAACTGTTTGAAGCAATCCAAGTTAACCTAGACGATAATCTATAGAAAGTTAACCATATAGATGATGTATACTACTTCTTTCATATCAACCATCTTAATGTGATTGGCTCTCTCAAATTTGCTACACCAAATCTGATCAAATGGAGGCTTCTTTACAAATCATTTCAAAATTATCTCCAAGAATCATGGACCACTATTAAAATGAGCCCATTTCTAGCATCCAAACATTAAAAAAAAAAACTTTTCTTAGCAGTTATGACCAAGTACCATGTTCACCATCTAGAACAAATCCTCAAACTACTTGTTACAAGAATCCCTACTGGTTAACAAAATTCCTGTAGCTACTATTACCAGAATTCCCATAGCAAACTTGTTCATCCATGTTCTCAAAATTTACCAATTGGGTTCTTGAGAAATTTTGTGGGGTTGTTGGTAATAACATTATACTTCTTACCACCAAAAATAGTAGTCATCAGATGCATGGATTTTGAGAAATAGGCTAAATGGTTATATGTGACGTGGTTGATCACTCAGAAATAATATAACTTGGATTTACTTGAGATTTTATGGATTTGTTCCTCTCACTATAGTGCTTCTCTCCTCCAAATGTTGTGGTCATCTGATGCACGGTTTGCAAGATACAAGCAATTTAATTTCTGCACTTTATGGATTAACAAAATAGACATAGGAAAAACTTAGATTTAAATATTTGATGTTAAGACTTCTATTAGTACTAGCTGATCCGGTAAGCTATAGAAATCTAGTTCCTTTGCAAATTTGTAGAGTTGGTTATTATAGTATAATGGTGTTGGATACATAAATAATGATATGCGTAATGAAGTTCCATTTCTAAATGGAAAAGGTGGCCAATTCTTAACTAATGATGGCAACAATTGATTGTTAATCATGTTACTATTTCCAATTTTCCATATTAAATGTCTTTTTAATGTTCTTAACTATTCTTTTCAACTCTCGTATAGAGCTTGTTTCATATTTTGACTATGATGCCCTCTTTGATGGCAGTGCATAAGAATCAAACAAGATATGGTTTGACAAACAGATACAACAAATATTAAGTATACAAGTAGATAGATTAAGTGTCTTATATTGACCATTCAAGCATATTGTATGAACATAGTAGACCATAGTAGACTGTGTGAACACAGTAGACCATATATACATGCATACTTAGCTACATGCAAATGAGAATGGATAATAGATAAATATATTACATATTGTTGGATATCATGCATAAATGCAATATTTTGGATTATATGCCACTGTTGTATTACTATTTCTTTAATATCCATTCTCATTTGCATGTAGCTAATGATTGCATACAATAGGTGGTGTAGGTGATGTCCTTCACAGATCTAATGATGAGCATGGACGATGAGGTTCCAGTAAGCCAGTCAACTTCTTCCTCCAAGAAGTTTGTGTCGACAAGAGAGATGGAATGAAAGTTCCTAAACTTGCTCCACGATCAAGTTCACCTAGGAAGGAAAGGCGAAGGGGGCTTCAAAAAAGAAGCTTGGACAGCCATTGAGAGGAACTTCAATGCTGATATGCACCTTAATTTGTCAAAGGAAAATTTCAAAAATAAGCTTAAAGGATGGAAGCAAGGTTTTAGAGTCATGAGAGAGTTGAAGAATATGAGTGGGTTTGCATGGAATGAAGCTACTCAATGTGTGGATGGTGATGACATGGTGTGGGAGGAGCTTCTAAAGGTGACATGTTGTTTTGAATATGTTGGTCTTAGCAATATTTCCTTCTTATTAAGTTAGATAGAAGACAAAGATCTAATTCATTCATCATGACAACATGTAGAGAAAAGAATTCAAAAGTGCCAAAGTGTACAAGAGACAACCCTTCAAGTACTACAATGACCTAGCCATCATTGTAGGTAATGACCTAGCTGAAGGTGCCGCTGCTACTACTACACAAGAGACAAAAGAAGGGCTCAATATGGATGGACCTTCTTACATGGATTGTGATGAGGATGTCCCTATAAGTACACCTCTTAACACTACAACTAATTTGGATGATGAATTATATCATTCCAATCAATCGACTACAAGTGCTCGTCCAAATCTTTCAACATCGTCACCAAGAAGGGCAAAGAGGAAGAAGGAAATCATGACTGGTTCAATGGATGTGCTTTGTGAAACTATGAAAAGAATAGAAGAGGACTTCTGTGTGCCTTTTGTACTCAAAGTGGATAGTTCTGAATCAAATTCTATCTTGGCAAGTGTCTATGAGGCTCTCAAAAGCATCCCTGATTTGACTCAACAAACTATGCTAAAAGCATATGACACCTTCATGGCTGATAAAGATAGAGCCAAAGGGTTCTTGCAAATGAATGAAGATGAGAGGGTGTAGTATATTGCCATGAAGTTTGTAGACCTCTAGCTACCAGCCATTTCAACTGCATTAACCTGCCATTGAAACAAGTTGAAACAAAATGAGCATGTTATTGTCTAGAGTTCAAACAATCTACATTCATAACTAGAAATTGATGAAGTACTATTACTTATGCAGTTGGGTCAAGGCTCCATGGAAGGAGTAAACTTTTGATTTGTAATTGCAGTTAGACTGCTTATACCCTACTAAATGACATTGACAAATGAATGTTGCTCTTAGGAATGCTAGCAAAACTTGTTTCCTGATATTTTCAATTTATTGTTAAGCACAAAATTTAGAGAACCATTAAATTTATGCCATCTCAATGTGCCAATACTGATCTAATGTGCTTATTGCATCCTCATGCCAACTCTCTCATGATCAAACATCTAATGTGCTTGTTTAGTGTGGCTGTGAATGTTTATTTGGGATGAATTGTTTGTGTGTGAGAGAACAAAAATGATTAGGCTGTCTTTGTAAGCAGTGCATGTTTTGTGAATTGAAAAAAAAGAAAGAAATTCCTATTTTTTTCAGAGTTTCATGGGGTATAGAATATAGATGGACTATATATCACCCTATGCATCATGACTATTCTCGAAGTCAATTTGTCCCTAGTAACTTTAATGAATGGGAAAAACAACTCATCGCTATAAGTGATACCCTCTTAAGTTGTACATACATATTGAAATATCAGACATAGCAGCATATTCATAACTATATAGTCTTATCGATATATCAGACACAGCACTATAAAGCTTCATTGCTATCAGGAGCTTCATTGCATAATTTACATCAATATATTAGGAAGAGTAGAGATCTCTATATATCTGCAGATTGGAATATCTTAACTTTGCATAATCCCTAAAGACATATCAGATGTTGCAGTGATCTACTATCCAATCCATATATTATCATTTGCAGATCATACATATTATCAAGCTAATCTTAGTATTATCTATATATATAGACTTGATCACTAGGCATATATCTAATTGTCATATTAGAGATAGTACTGACGTTGTCCTATGTATTTTATCACTTATATTACAAACACATTCATAAGTGGGATCATTGATCATCATTCTTTGTGTTAAGTGAGACTTTTTTTTATATTAAAGATAGTTTAATCAACTAATACAATAAAAAAGATATCAAAGTGTAGTGCTGATCAAGTAACATCTAATGTTGCTAATACATACTACTAAAAGCTCAAAATGATATCATCATCCTATGCTACAAGAAGTTTGTAGTATTTACAAGATACATATAGTCAAAAAAACCCTATATATAACATCAGTCTAAATAAAGTAACTACTGCCCAGTCATTAGTCCCATGAATCAATGACATTGTATAATACACTAGATTGGCAACATTACTTGCAGGTGCAAAAGAGTTGAAGATAGTATCTAATTTTGTTGGTAGCATCAATCACATTCATGTATGATTTTGGGTTGGCATTGAATTATCAATTACCAATTGTGTTTTGTGGTTAAATTTGTTTATTTTGTACAAATTATAGCTATTTTTTATATTGTTTTATGGCCACACCCAGGCATTATGATATTTATCTGCTATTTCAGCCATGATGATATTGTTTTTACTAGTACTTCATGATTATAAATGGAATACACCAAGGAGTAACACATGATGAAGATCAATTATAGAAATAATGCTATTTCAGCCATGATGATATTGTTTTTATTGTTATTTCATGCATTATGATATTTTTCTGCTATTTCAGCCATGATGATATTGTTTTTACTGTTATTTCATGCATTATGATATTTTTCTACTATTTCCACCATGATGATATTGTTTTTACTATTATTTGATTATTATAAATGAAATACACCAAGGAGTAACACATGATGAAGATGAGCTCATAATTGTGATATTGTTTTTACTGTTATTTCAGGATTGTGAATGTAGCTATGCCTTTAGATGAGCTCATAAACTAAGCCCAATGCATATATAGTCTTCTTAGGCTGGATGTAGCTATGCCATGAAGATTGGCAGAGATAAAAACAACGTGGACACCAAACCAACTATATTTTAGCCCGTGGACCTAACGAGATTTTATAAAATGGGAGTTCCAAAAGTGGAATTTGGCCCTCAAATTCCAATTCCACCTTTTCAATGTTTAACTTACAATATATAGTACAACTATATGAACATAGTAGACCATATATAATTACAATACTAATTCAGTGTGCAACAGAATGAACACTGATTCGGTGTTCATTCTATTGCACACTGATTTAGTATATAGCACAACTGTATGAACATAGTAGACCATATATAATTACAATATTGATTCAGTGTGCAACAGAATGAACATTGATTCAGTGTTCATTCTATTGCACACTGATTTAGTATATAATGCAACTATATGAACATAGTAGACCATATATAATTACAATACTGATTCAGCATCCTGTAGTGTTCATTCTATCTTGAGCAACTAAATCAGTGTCTTGTAGTGTTCATTTTGTTGCACACTAAATCAGTATTGTAATTATATATGGTCTATTATGTTCATACAGTTGTATTATATACTGATTCTGTGTGCAACAAAATGAACAATACAAGACACTAATTCAGTTGCTCAAGACAGAATGATGATAAGTGGTATTCTTGAGCATGAATTTCTCTCCACTGTGCTTCTACGACTATAATGTGCCCAAGCCCTTCTACTTAAACTAGTGTATAGAGACAACTTAACTCATAATTGTAATTTAAATTCTGGCTTGTCAATTATGCCTAAGAAGACTATATATGCATTGGGCTTAGTTTATGACACTGGTAGCTCGAAGAATCTAGTGAGATTAGAATACATGCTTTGTTGTTGTAGCAATTCACAAAAACTACAAGGTGGAGTAGTTTTTTAAAATAGTACTCTAGCTTGTACAAATTTTGTACATTGCTCCAACACCTACTTATGGTTGCCGTCTTATATACATGTTGATAGTTCTTCGAGTACACATATGTTGTTCATGATTTCAACTTACAATCTATATTTCTGATGACTACACATATTTCTGATGTTACTCCTTGGTGTATTACATTTATTATTACGAGTATAGATGTGTTATTAGATCCTTTCAGTTTCAAATAGAAAGTCTCTTTAATCAACCATGGATTGTTAGAGTAGATTTGATTATGTGGAGTTTCTAAAATGTTATGAACTATATTTGAATCTCATATGTTGTTCATGATTTCAACTTACAATCTATATTTCTGATGACTACACATATTTCTGATGTTACTCCTTGGTGTATTACATTTATTACGGGAACTTTGCATGGTGTGTCTTCACACCACCATTTCGTTGTTGGATTTTGTTCTTCCCCATCTTCTATGTACAAGTATAGATGTGTTATTAGATCCTTTCAGTTTCAAATAGAAAGTCTCTTTAATTAACCATGGATTGTTAGAGTAGATTTGATTATGTGGAGTTTCTAAAATGTTATGAATTGTATTTGAATCTCATATGTTGTTCATGATTTCAACTTACAATCTATATTTCTGATGACTACACATATTTCTGATGTTACTCCTTGGTGTATTACATTTATTATGGGAACTTTGCACGATGTGTCTTCACACCACCATTTCGTTGTTGGATTTTGTTCTTTCCCATCTTCTATGTACGAGTATAGATGTGTTATTAGATCCTTTCAGTTTCAAATAGAAGGTCTCTTTAATCAACCATGGATTGTTAGAGTAGATTTGATTATGTGAAAATTCTAGAATTTTATGAAGTGTATTTAATCAACCATAGATTGTTATAGCGTCGATGACTTCGGTCAATGCGCCTATGTGTCAATGTGGTGTTGGGTGATGCATATTAAGGATGTCACAGACACCAAGAAATCTTGGGCGTCAATTTTGGGCTTGCCCAAAAAATAAAAAGGTTTGGATATGTAATTATAGTTTTATGTTTAAAAAGAATGTGACAACTAATCATTTTAGGAAGAACTGATGTAAATTTGGTATTGCAGGGAAATAGTAAATGCGAATTCTTCTGGTGGGTCGATGAACCCAAATGTACGTCTACTCCATCTACAGCTATACCCAACTTTATGTCAACCCCATCTACATCCCTTCCTGACGTAGGGAATGAGTGCAAGGAGTGCAAGGCTAGAGAGGCAGCTAGTGCCGCAAAATTATTTTCAATGGCAAAAGCAGAAATCATGTTTCTACGATGCATTCTTTGTGTAGTATGCGCACTACTTTTTTGGGAACATATGCGTAAATATAGTTAATAGACAAATATTGTAGATACATGAATTTTTTTTTTAAGTAGATACGTTGGGCATATTTTGATAAACTCAAGAACTTTTTTGTTGTTTATGACTCAGTTATGATTTTGAATATAAAATTAAACAAAATTAAATATTAACCTTATTAAAAAAAATTTGAAATTTTTTTATGATTTTCTATATAAAATTTAATAAAATAAAATAAAAAATATTTATGGTTTTCTCTATAAAATTAAATAAAATAACAAAATAAATCATAAAATGAACTAATGAAAATAAAATATAATATAAAAAAATATTAAAATAGTTCAAAAAATAAAATAATAATCATAGTCAAATTCCAATTCTAGTTTTAAAAAGTGGAACCAAACAGAGGATATACATCTTCTCGCTCATATTCCGGGTCCACCAAATAGTCCTAACTATAATCCGGAAATGAAAAACTAGATTATCAAATCCATGATTTGACCATTTCCAGCATTTGATCAAATTCAGCATTTCCTAATTCCCACTACCAAACGGGCCCTAAAGGAGGAAGTATACATTGAGCAGGCAAAAGGATTCACCTTATCAGACAAGCTTGATATGGTATGCAGATTGAAGAAAGTCCTCTATGGACTTAAGCAACCCCTAGAGCTTGGTATGAGAGACTTGATGGTTACTTGACTAAGATTGGATTCAAGAAAGGAACAACAGATTGTAATCCATTCATAAGAGAGACATCTGAAGGTTTGTTACTTGTAGCTATATTTGTTGATGACATTATCTTTGGAGGTAATGATAAGCTTAGTGAAGAATTTGCTAAGGAAATGCAAGTGAATTTGAGATGAGCATGATAGGCCCTATCAAATAATTTCTAGGATTGAATGTGTAGCAGACAGAAAAAGGTATTTTCATAAAGGGTATGTGCAGGATCATGGTATACCAAACTATGGCCTTAAGTGGAAATGAAAAATCAAAAAATCAGGGTTAGTCAACTTGACGTAAAAATTTGAACATCTTATGAACCTTATGTGAAAAAGTTGTAAGAATAGAATCTATAGGAAATTGAATGTAGTTTCTAAACTACTAGCCCTTGTTTGAATTTCTTTTATCTAATTGTTCAAAATTTTAGATTTCAATGCAGTAGTACAAAAATTTTAGGGAAAAGATAAAGAGTACATATATGTCTGACCACCTTAATCATAATCAAATGATGATATAATTTCCCAAGATTCTAGATATAAGTAGTAGACTCATGCCCAGATGTGACACATTTTTTTGTAATTTTTGGTTAAATAAATAATTAATTATGAATTTTTTGCTACAACTTTTTCAGAATAAAAAAACTCTCGTATTTCAAAAATGTTAAAAGGTTTGAAAGTTATAGTTGTTTTTCAATCAGTATGTCAATTATGACTTTAAAGATAACTCAATTGAAAAATAAGTAATAATTACTTACTAAACTCAAAATTTGACAGCAATTATATTGATGGAAAGCTGATAATGTCTTTAAGAAACCCTTTTCATTTCATCAATTTTGGGTGAAAAAATAGTCGTCAGCTACATGGTTGAAGTCTCGATATCAAGAAATACCTCTTGAAACATGCCTAAAGGGTTGACCACCCACGTTTGGTAATACCCAAGCAAATACCAAGCCTAATCGGATATCCGATAAAAATCAGATATCCAAAAATTATCGAATATCCAAAATTCCCCGCCTATTTTGAAATTCCAATTGCACCTCTTTTTTCAAATTGAAGTTAATTTAATATTAAATTATATTTTTGTTATGGTAATATTAATTGTGTTGTGTATTTTTTTCAATTTTAAAATATATATTACAAATTATTCTTTTTAATATTGATATTAAATAATAATAGCATAGCTCATTAATATTATAATATAAATTTTTATATTAGTATGTAGTATATTATTTGATATACAAAATGATTTCAAAAAAATACCTACACAGTTGATTTGATGACAGACAGTTTCAGCCCAAGTCCTCTTGAAAGTATCCAGCACAGGATTTTTCTACAAACTCCTTGTAATTTTGGCGGTCTGACTATACTAAATAAGTAGATGTCAATGGACTTCCCCTCAATTGAATCAAAAAGATGATCTGTAAAACTTAACCTAAAAATTTAGTTCTGCTAATGAAAATGTCTAATCATAGCAAGGTACAAAATCTTGGGAAAGGTGTAACGAATTAATATGCAAATATTTTTGTCTATAACAGTATTTTTTGCATTTATTATGATATTGATCCAATTTGATGCACCTTTGCTATTTGATTCATACTTCCCTTTCATTTCACTTGCTTTGCTCATTTTGCACGTCATAGGCCAGGATTTGACAGTGGGTATGACCTTGGTACTGCCGACGTTAATGATAAATTTTACCTTTTAGCTATTAATTTTTTGTCATTTTTCCTGTATGATGATTTTGAATACGAATTTTGGATATTCTCTAGGAAACTGTTCATTTTTTCCTGTAGGATGCCTTTGTATGTATAAATTTTTGAGAATCTTTGTTAAAGAGTAGGTAAGGATGGCTAAGCTGAGTGCAGCGGAGAGGGAGAGAACTAAATTGAGAGAGCGAAGGTGGAGAGCACTAACGATGAAAATATTTTAGGGCTTGCAGAAATATAGAAATTCTATTCCTCCCAGAGTAGACATTAATGAAGTTCTTCATGCCTTAGTAGAGGAAGCCGACTGGATTGTTGAAGCTAATGATACTACATATAGAAATGCAATATGTATTTTTGGCCTAAATTTTATTTTTCATCTCTTTTAGGTCTTTAAAGGTGGTTGGCTAAATCTTTGTATTAAATGTCAGTGAAAGCATGAAAATAATATGATTCTAAGGACAAGCATGAGTCCCTACAGGGACATAGTTGTTCCTTTTATAGGCGCCGTAAACACTAGCTACTCAGAAATGGAGGCTTTGAAGAATAGTTCACAAGAGGGAGAGAGAGAGAGAGAGAGAGAGAGAGAGAGAGAGAGAGAGAGAGAGAGAGAGAGAGAGAGAGAGAGAGAGAGAGAGAGAGAAGGGGAGAGAGAGAGAGAGAGAGAAAGAGAGAGAGAGAGAGAGAGAGAGAGAGAGAGTATGAGGGAGCAAGAGAGAGAGAGGGGAGAGAGAGATAGAGACAGAGAGAGATAGAGAGACAAAGATAGCGACAGAGAGATAGAGACAGAGACAGAGACAGAGATAGAGACAAAGATAGAGATAGAGGTGGAAGGGGAAGGGAAGAGAGTAGGAGGGAGAGAGAGAGAGAGAGGGGGGGGGGGGAAGGGGAGAGAGTAGGAGGAGGAGAGAGAGAGGAGAGAGAGAGAGAGAGAGAGAGAGAGAGAGAGAGAGAGAGAGAGAGAGAGAGAGTAATGCAGAGTGCAATAGTGGAAGGTTTCTTTCTTCAAGGTCTTAGGTACCTAGGCTCCAAACTTCTAAGTTTCAAGTACTTAGACTAAGGAAGGGTTTCAAGAAACAATTCCCCTCCTAATGATCAACTTAATAAACTTCCCTTTAGGTCTCACAAAATATCTGACCCACCATGAATCAATTCCCAAATCCTAGCCTCACTAAACTAGGATGACTTAAGATCTTTACCAAATTCCTTGGATCTTCACAACCTACTAGATCATAGACCAAGAAGATATGAGGGATTTGGATGTTTTAGACACCCCTAACTATCCACCATAAGACAGGTTGCCAATCCACTCTAGCACTCCAAATTTCCTCCTAAGTACACAATCCTAATCAGGCTTAATTAGACTTGGTTTTCAAAGGAAGTCCTAAGAAATGGGTGCATAGACTGAAACCAATCTTCTAGACACTTAGAAAGATGTTAAATTACCCCAAATCCACCCTTTACTTGGTCTCTTTCTTCATACACAATGTTACACACTCAAACTCCTATAATTCAGGACCAAATACATAGAAATATTTGGCCTAGGGCTTGCTAGTAAAAATAGTGAACCTTATCCACTGACTTCCTCCTTTTGGAATCCTTAAAATAATTCTAAAACCCTTCATATTCATTGGGTTTCATGAAATTTGGATGGTACAGTCACGATCTATACCTCCACTTGCACAAAACCCTACTGGGACTAGGGTTTCTGGACTGTTTACAGAAAGTTGGCTATAACTTGAGTTTGGAATCACCAATGAACCTTAGAATTGGTGCATTTTCAAGGTAATTGGTTTCTCCTTCACCTCAGGTCATTCATCCACTCTCCCCAATCCATACAGATCATACACAAAGAAAATAATAGAGAATTTCTGACAGAAAACTGGAGAATTTTATTGATTCTTCAAAATAAAGTCGTACATCTGAACCTGTTCTGTTGGGAAGGTTCTTTGAAACATAAATAAAATTCCTCCTTTGATTAACTACCTTAGGATTAGTTGGATTCAATTAGAACTCTGAATTAGCCATAACTTAGCATTTTTGACAACTTTTGAAAAAGTTGTAAAAGTTGCATAGCAACTTTTGATGTACTTTTCCAAATTTTGCAAATATGTCTTAACTAAGTCTCTCACTCTATCCTAAAGACTTTTTTAGCCTTTTCATAGGTCTAACCTATTATTCTAAGATTAAAACAAGAAAATATCTTATGCTATGTCCTTTAGTACTTAAGGAACTCAAGGTTTATAAAGCACCTATGAGTCCTTAGCCTTTACAAATGGACTTTTATGAACCTAGAAACTATAAGAACCAACTAAATAGTTCATAGTTTATTATCTTGTACCACCAGGGATAAATCTAAGGTGTAGTGCCTTTGTCTTGCTTTTTTTAGGCTTTTGTTGAAGAGCTCAATGGAAGGCTTAATAAATGTGGTGTGATAAGTTGGTCTGGTGCCCTGCACCATACTTCCCACCTCAAAGGAACTCATGTCCCTTGAGTTGGAATGTCTTCAAGCTTTTACCCTGCCTTCTCTATCTCTGACTTAGTCATCCAAGTGGCATCCTCTACTAGAGAATCTTTCCATTTGATCAGGTATGTATAGTAAGTGCTCCTCCTAGTTTGTTTAGATATCTTCTTGTCCAAAATACATTCTATCTTTGGAGTGACTGCTCTTGGAAGTTGTTCTACATCTGCCTTGTCTAAATGACCTGTTCCTGCAACATTGACATCACTAGAAGATTTGCAAGCATAATTGTCAGCCACATTAAAAATAGATGAAAGTCCCATGTTAGATGGAAGGTCTATTTTATAAGCATTATTGCCACATTTCTTTAGGATTTTGAAAGGTCTAGCCTTCTTCATCATGAGTTTAGTGTATTGGCCTTTTGGTAGTCTTTCTTTCTTCAAGTGGATCATTACTAAGTCTCCCACTTTGAACTAAAAATCTCTCCTTTTTCTATCTGCCGGGTGTTTGTATTTCTCTATGGTATGCTTCAATCTACCCTTGACTTGTTCATGTATGTCTTTCATTACTTGAGCAAAGTATTTTGCTTGTGCACTCTTCCTGTCTAGATCCTTCACTTCTCTTAGTTCTAAGACTCCCCTTGGGTGACTTCCATATACAATTTGGAAAGGGGTTAGGCCTGTACTCTAATTCAATGAGTCATTGTATGAGTATTCTGCCTGGGGTAGTATTGTGTCCCATGAACTTCCATGTTGTTGAGTAAGTCACCTTAGCAGATTGCCTAGAGATCTATTGATAACTTATGTTTTCCCATCTGATTGTGGGTGATAAGAAGAGGAGAATGAGAGGTTTTTTCCCAATTTCTTCCATAGGGTCCTCCAAAAATGTCCTAGGAATTTATGATCTCTATCTAAAACTATTGACATAGGTAAGCCATGTAGCCTAAAAATTTCTTTAAAGAATAGCCCTTCAATGTGGGATGCATCATCTGTTGTTCTACAAGGGATGAAATGGGCCATCTTGGAAAACCTATCAACCACTAAAAGGATGCTATCATGCCCTGTCTTAGTTTTTGGAAGGCCTAATACAAAATCCATACTGATGGAGTCCCAAGGTTGTAGGGTATAGGTAGAGGGTTATATAGACCTACATTTGAAGTGTGTCCTTTGGATTTTTGGCAAATAAGACAACTATCTACAAACTTCCTAATATCTGACTGCATTTTAGCCCAGTGGTAAAACCTTCTTACCTGCTCAAGTGTTTTGTCTATCCCAAAGTGTTCTGACAGGCTCTCACAGTGTTTCTCTTTGATGATATTTTCTTTGCAAGATCCTCTTGGTACACATAGTTGTCCCTCCTTGAATAGAAGGCCTTCTTGTATCAGATAATCTACAAATTTAGTATGGTACTTGTCTCCCATTTCTTGGCATACTTGATATATCTCCTTGAAGTCTTCATCCTTTGCATACATGTCCTTCATGATTGAGACACCCACACTTTCCAATTTAATGTTTTGGACCATTAGGTTCCTTCTACTAAGGGCATCTACTACTTTGTTCACTATCCCCTTCTTGTGTTTGATTGAGAAGGTTTAGGACTGCATGAATTCCATCCATTTGATGTGCCTCTGAGTAAGTTTATCCTGCCTATTCAAAAAACTTAATGCTTGGTTGTCAGTAAACACAATAAATTCCTTGGGTAATAAATAATGCCTCCACCTTTTAAGAGATTGGACCATTGCATACAGTTCAAGGTCATAGA
This sequence comes from Chamaecyparis obtusa, assembly GCA_027943335.1. NCBI lineage: Eukaryota > Viridiplantae > Streptophyta > Pinopsida > Cupressales > Cupressaceae > Chamaecyparis > Chamaecyparis obtusa. Next base: position 123,692 of record BSBK01012631.1, read on the forward strand.
CTGAGTATTTTTATTTAGCATCATTTAACTTTTCACTGAAAAAGGCCACATGCCTACCTTCCTAGCTTAGTACTCCACCTATGGCTTTGGTGCTGGCATCACACTCCACAGTGAAGACCTTAGTGAAATTAGGGAACCTTAGGATAGGTTCTTGTGCTATCTTTTATTTCAAAATCTCAAATGCCTCTATTGCTTCATTTGTCCAAACAAACTGACACTTTCTTCTTTCTTTGATGGTTTCTATCATAGGGGCACACACCCCACTAAAATTCTTAATAAATTTTCTATAGAAATTGCAAAGTCCATGGAAGCTCTTTACCTTTGATGGGCTAGTAGAAGGTGGCCACTTGATGATGGCTTCTATTTTGTATGGATCCATTTTGATACAGTCCCTAGAAATGACAAAGCCCAAGAATATAAGTTCCTCCTTCATGAAAGTGCACTTTTCAAGATTGATTTTCAACTCTTCTTCATTTAGCTTCTTCAACACTTGGTCTAGGTGTTTTAGGTGTTCTTCTTCATCTTTGATAAAGATTAGGATGTCATCAAGGTAGACAACCAAAAACTTATTAAGGAAGGTCTTGAGGACCTCATTCATGAGCCTCATAAAAGTGCTTGGGGCATTAGATAGCCCAAATGGCATTACAAGTCATTCATAGAGCCCTTTTGTAGTCTTGAAGGTGGTCTTCCACTCATCCCCCTCTCTTATTCTAATTTGGTGGTATCCACTTTTTAGGTCCACCTTTGAATAGTAGTTTGCACCACCTAGACAGTCCAAAAGGTCTTCCATCCTAGGCATGGGGAATCTATATGTGACTGTGATCCTGTCGATTACTCTAGAGTTAGTGCAAAGCCTCCAAGTGCCCTCCTTCTTAGGAGCAAGGACTATAGGTATGACACAAGGACTGATACTTTTCCTTATGAGGCCCTTGGACAATAGATCCTCAATTTGTCTTGGAATCTTTGCATTTTGTTCAGGGGTTAATTTGTAGGAAACCTTTTTTGGTAGTGTGGCTCCAGGGATTAGGTCTATACAATGACTAACCTCCCTCTTAGGTGGTAAAGATATTGGTGTCCCCATCATGCTTAGATTTGACATCATATTGCCATGGTCTCCCCAATAGAAAATGACAAGCATCCGTGTTACTTACATCACATAAAATCTTATCAACATATTCTCCTAGAGTAAACTCTACCCATACTTGTTCATTTACAAGGGTCTTCTTTTCTTTTGTTAGCCATGAGGCTTTTTATGGGAAGGGATGTGGTATTGTCTACAATTTTAACTTGTCTACTAGTTCCTTAGAGGCTATATTATTAGTAGAGCCAAAATCAACAATAATTGTACATACCTTGCCCTTGATTTTGTAGGTGGTTCTGAATAGAGCCTTTCTTTGTGGTGGTTCTACAGGGTTGGGCACCTTCAAAAGAGTCATTTGCATCATTAGGAACTCCCCTTGTTCAGGGTCTGTAGGTCTTGAAGTTGTGGAGTGGTAGGAGTAAGTGCTTTGTCCATCTTCCTCTTCTTGGATCAGTTTAACCCTCCTATCTCCTCCTTGTCTTGGATTGTCTCCCATCTTTTGAGGAAATCTAAAGGACTGGTGTCCTATTTGATTGTAGGTAAAACACTTTCTAGTGAAGACACTACCCCCTCTTCCCCCCTCTTCCTCCCGATCTCCCTTTACCACTTCCTCTATTTTTTTCTCTTCTCCCTCTAAAAGTACCCCTGTTACTAGATTCATTCTCAAATGTCCAACTCTTCATGTCATCCTAATTTTTGAAGAAAGTACCTCTCCCTTGGAACCTTCCTCTTCCCTTAAAGTTGTTCCCCCTTCCTCTATTATAGTTAGAATCTCCCTTCCTCCTTTATTTTTCTTCAATCTTTAATGCCAAATTTAAACAATGATGGATTGAGCCTAAGGTGACTAAGGTCAGTTCATCTTGAATGCTAAATTTTAGACCACTTACATACCTTGCCAACTTCTATTTGTTGGTTTCATACACATTGGCTCTAAGGGTCAGATTATGGAATTCTTGGGTGTATGTGCTAACATCCATATCCTTTTATTTGAGATTATGTAACTTTTGGTGTGTTAGAACTTCATAGTCCTCTAGCACAAATTGTTTCCTAACTTCTACCTTCATCCTCTTCCAAGTATTGATCTATTCTTTGCCCTCATCAACCCTCTCACTTTGCAGAAAGTTCCACCAATTGAGAGCAGGGCCTTTCAACTTTTATTTTGCTATTTTGACCCTCTGACTTGCAAGGATCTTATCACATTCAAAATGACTATCTAAAGCCTCTAGCCAGTCCATACATTCATCAAGATTCAACTTACCTTGAAAGATTGGTAAGTTTGCTCCACCTTTTCCTCCCACTCTTTCCAATGCTTGCAAGAACGGCCTTTGATCTAGAGGGATCTCTTCTTTAGATTATTCCCTCTCTGACTCTTCCTCTAACTCATCATTATCTCCTCTTTGCATTTTTCCTTTGAGTTTATCCAACTCCCTCTTCATGTTTCTATTCTCATCTCTAACTACTCTGCTTTCAACCATTTGTTCCTTGACTAGCTTTGCTAGTTCCACATTGGTTATCCTCAATGGGATCTCCCTTTCACCTTCTTCTCCTTCAGACATTATTCCTTTTTATGTCTCTCCTCAAGACCAAAATAGCTCTAATACCACCTAATGTAGAGTGCAACAGTGAAAGGTTTCTTTCTTCAAGGTCTTAGGTACCTAGGCTCCAAACTTCTAAGTTTCAAGTACTTAGACTAAGGAAGGGTTTCAAGAAACAATTTCCCTCCTAATTATCAACTTAATAAACTTCCCTTTAGGTCTCACAAAAGATCTAACCCACCATGAATCAATTCCCAAATCCTAGCCTCACTTCTCCAAACTAGGATGACTTAAGATCTTTACCAAATTCCTTGGATCTTCACAACCTACTAGATAAAAAACCAAGAAGATATGAGGGATTTTGATGTTTTAGACACCCCTAACTATCCACCACAAGATAGGTCCCCAATCTACTCTAGCACTCCAAATTTCCTCCTAAGAACATAGTCCTAATCAGGCCTAATTAGGCTTGGTTTTTAAAGGAAGTCCTAAGAAATGGGTGCATAGACTGAAACCAATCTTCTAGACACTTAGTAGGATGTCAAATTACCCCAAATCCACCCTTTACTTGGTCACTTTCTTCATACACAATGCTACACACTCAAACTCCTATAATTCAGGACCAAATACATAGAAATATTTGGCCTAGGGCTTGATAGAAAAAATAGTGAACCTTATCCCCTAACTTCCTCCTTTTGGAATCCTTAAAATAATTAAAAAACCCTTCATATTCATTTGGTTTCATGAAATTTGGATGGTACAGTCACAATCTATATCTCCATTTGCACAAAACCCTACTGGGACTAGGGTTTCTGGACTATTTACAAAAAGTTGGCTATAACTTGAGTTTGGAATCACCAATGAACCTCAAACTTGGTGAATTTTCAAGGTGATTGATTTCTCCTTCACCTTAGGTCATTCATCCACTCCCCCCAATCTGTACAGATCATATACAAAGAAAATAACAGAGAATTTGTGAGAGAAAACCAGAGAATTTTATTAATTCTTCAAAATAAAGCCATACATCTGAACCTATTCTATTGGGAAGGTTCTTTGACACATAAATAAACTTCCTCCATCGATTAACTACCTTAGGATTAGTTGGATATGTTGGAGATTTGCCAGCAGGCCAGTACTGACTGTATATTTGTCATTGATGACAACATATGGAAAGTAGCATGTGTGGAAGTCCTATATAGTAAGATTTATGTATATGTTGGATGGACATGATATCATGGGCACAGAGGTTGAATGAGAGTATAGATAGTTATACAACAACTTGTGTCAATAGTGTTCCTGATAGAGTTATAGGCAGTGTTCTATGTATGGTTGTCCATACAGTTGTCTGATGGGAATGTGCCCTAGGATATATGTTATAGACATGTTAGTGATGTTAAGTTCATGGACACATGGTCTGATGATGAATGCAAGTAAATTTATGCAGTCGTTATTCACCAGTAGCAGTTTCCTATGTTTATTTAGTAGAGCCGATAGAGATTTTATTCATTCTTGAGTTGCGCCTATCTTGATGGTATGCACCATTGGAGTTAAGCTTAGAGAAGAGTTGTTGATCTTTGGTTAAGAGTGAATGAGTTAATTTAGCTTGTAGAGAAAGTTCCAGTTGTTTTGGTAGAGACGACAGTGTGTAGTGTGCGTCTACAATTATCTTATTTAGATAGGTCCCAGAATATGTTGCGTGCATAATAGAGTTGACAAATGTTGTTGGAGTTTATTATGGTTTCTCTATTATGATTTCAAGGTGGTTCTAATAGGCTGACTTGATTATATCATTTAGAGGAAAGATATTTATAGGCAATCATTTGTGATTTTTGGAGTGTGGTTCATGGTTGATTAAGCAAAGCAGAGTAGAGTGTGAAAAGTGTTGAGCCATTAGAAGAAGGTTTATGTGACCAAGTAGAGTATATGTGCTATTCATTGGAACTGATCCAGATAGCAATTCAAAGTGTAGTTCACCAAGATCCAAATATAGTGTGTATCTATTATTCAGAAGGTTGTAGCCTTCACCCCTTTGAGCAGTGAGCTCTCTGAAAGTGCGTCCTCTCCCCTATCAGGGACAATTGTAAAAGACTCCTAACAGGGTCTGACCCTTAACCAGGTCTATTGTACTTCATATATTGTAAAGGTACTCCTAACAGGGTAAAGGATCTTCTAACAAGGATCATTATACACTAGTACATAATATTATTGGGTATCAAGTCCCACCAGGGTTTTTACCTATTTTAGTTTCTTCGTAACCAAAATATTGGTGTTGTGTTCATGTGTTCTTTCATTTTGTTTATGCTTTATGTTTAAGTATACTTAATTGGATAAAGAATTAAAACTTGTAGATAACTTATTGAACCCCCCCCCTCTCAGTTATCTCTTGGGACTATTCCTAACAATTGGTATTAGAGCCAAGTGCCTCAGAGAGAATTTTAATAGCTTGAGGTTGATCAGACAGCATACTTCAAGAAAGAAAGTCCTAAGTTTGATGGAGAGAATTATCTTGATTGGAAGAACAAGATGTTGAACCATTTGTAGTACATTGCTTATGAAGTTTTTAATGTAACTATCAAAGAAGCCAAGATTCCTACTTTAGAAGACCTTGCAAAGGATGATGCTACTAACACTCAAAAGGAATTTTATCATCAGAATGCTATTGCCAAAGAAGCCCTTCTCAACACACTATCTGATAGTGAGTTTTCAAAGATAAAGAAGGTAGACACCGCCCACAAGATATGGAAGTATCTAGCAGACATATTTGAAGGAGACAAGCAAGCAAAGGATGCATGTAGAAAGACATGGAAGAAAAGATTCAATGCACTAGAGATGCTTCTAGAAGAAAACATCAAAGCTTATAATCAAAGGATCAATGAAGCAGTTGTTGGAATCAGGAACAATGGTGGAGAGATCTTAGAAGAAGATATTATGGACAAGTTGATGACTACTCTCACTCTAGAATATGAAAGAAAGATCAATATCCTTGATGAGACCATGTAGCTTACATCTAATTTCAAGAGAGAGACCTTGATCAGCAAAATCTTAGCTTTTGAGATTTCAAGATTGAAGATAGAACCTAAAAGTGAGACAGCCTTCAAAGCAATAGTTCATGGTAAGAAATCTGAAAACACTTCTAGTAATTTTGAGGATGATGATGATGAAGAGAAAACTTTAGATGAATTTATTACTATGATTGCTAAAAGAGAAAAGAAAGGAAAAGGAAAATATGAAGGTTAATTTCCTTTTAAGTGCTTTTCATGTAATAAGATAGGTCACTTTGCATCTAAGTGTCCCACTAGAGCTAGAAATTTCAAGAAGCATTACAAGCCTAAGTACTCTAAGGAATGTTACTTTGCTGGAGATGGAGTTTCAAATGATGAATTAGGTGAAGAAGAAATTGGATTCATTGCTATTGTAGAAAAAATGAATGATAAGTCAATTCCTAAAGATGAGGAAGTAAATCAAGAACTAGCATTGATTTCCCAAGCAGACATAAGGACAGACTGGATTATAGATAGTGGTTGTTCACATCACATGACAGGTGATAAAGGCAGATTTATTCATCTAGACAAATAAAATGGTGGTATGGTTAGATTTGGAGATAACAGTCCTAAACCAATAGTTGGTAGAGGATCCATCACTCTAGATGGAAAGAACAATACTGATGATGTTCTTTATGTTGATGGTTTGAAACATAACCTTCTCAATGTTGGATAGTTACTTGAAAAAGGATATCAGTTGGAGTTCAAAGATAACAAATGCATCATTAACAATAAGGATGGTGTTATGATTGCATCAGGCTCAAAGACAAGAGGTAATGTTTTTCAACTCAATTCAAAAGTAAGTTGTTTTGTTGCTAAAGTTGATGACAGTTGGTTATGGCATAAAAGGCTATGTCATATCAATTTTGATGACATAGTAAAGATAAGAAATGTTAAGGTAGTAAGAGATCTACCTAGCATAGCAAAGCTAGTTGATACTATATGCAGGGAATGTGTGATGGGAAAGCATGTGAGGAATTCATTTAGGAGCAAGCAAAATTCAGGAGAAAACAAGTTGGATCTGATTCATACAGACCTATGTGGACCAACTCAAACAAGATCATACTATGGTGAAAGGTATTTCATTTTATTTGTTGATGATTATAATAGAATGATGTGGGTTGCATTTTTGAAAGATAAGTCAGAAGCATTTGATAAGTTCAAAATATTCAAAGCTAAGGTTGAGAATGAATCTGGATTAAAGATAAAATGTTTGAGATTAGATAGAGGAGGAGAATTCACCTCTGATAGATTTTATGAGTACTACGAAGAACATGGCATAAAGAGACTGTTAAGTGCACCTAGAACACCTCAGTAGAATGGAATTGTAGAAAGAATGAATAGGATCATTCTTGTTACAGCGCGCACCATTATGATAGAAGGAAAGGTTGCCCACACCTATTGGAGAGATGTGGTCAATACAACAGTCTACACAATAAATATAATTCAGCTAAGGCCTGGCACTGACAAAACACCTTATGAGCTATGGTTTGGTAATGTTCCCAGAGTAAAATACTTCAGAATCTTTGTAAGAAAGTGCTACATCAAGAGTGATGAAGCAATAGGAAAGTTTGATGCAAGAAGTGATGAAGATATTTTCCTTGGTTTCTCTACTAAAAGTAAAGCTTATAGATGTTTCATTTTAAGATTGAAAAAGATAATTAAAAGTGCTCATGTTAAGATCAATAAAAATTTTATGATTCAAGAAAGATATCATGATTACACACCCATGATTGAAGAAGAACCCAGACCCTCTTCTAGTGAGACAGTTATTGAAGAAATGTTTGACAACATTGATGTGTTGTTCAATGACCCTGAGACAAGTGAGGAAGAGACTCCTAAGGCTGATGAGTCAGCAATAGCTAGCAATGATGTGGTATGTTTACTATCTTAGATTGAACCCTTAAGTGTTGAAGATGCATGTACAGATTCAAATTGGCATGATGCTATGAAAGAAGAACTTGATCAGATTATTAAGAATGATACTTGGGAACTGGCTCCAAGACCTAGTGATAAGAATGTGATTGGTACAAAATGGATATTCAGAAATAAGATGAATGAAGATGGTACAGTAGTAAGAAACAAAGAAACATTAGTATGTAAAGGTTATGCACAAAGAGAAGGCATTGATTATTCAAACACATTTGCACCTATGAGTAGATTAGAAGCTATTAAGTTGTTTCTAGCTTATGCTACAGTAAAAAACTTCAAAGTTTATCAGATGGATGTCAAGTTAGCATTCTTAAATGGAGATCTAAAAGAAGAAGTACACATTGAGCAGCTTGAAGAATTCACCTTATCAGATAGACCTGATAATGTAGATTGAAGAAGGCCCTCTATGGACTTAAGCAAGCCCCTAGAGCATGTTATGAGAGACTAGATGGATACTTAACAAAGATTGGATTCAAGAAAGGAGTAGAAGATTATAATCTATTCATTAGAGAGACATCTAAAGGTTTTTTACTCGTGGCTATATGTGTTGATGACATTATCTTTGGAGGTAATGACAATCTTAGTGCTGAATTTGCTAAGGAGATGCAGAATGAATTTGAGATGAGTATGATTGGTCCTATCAAATACTTTTTAGGATTGAATGTGCAGCAGATAGAGAAAGGTATATTCATTAATTAGTCTAAGTATGTGAAAGAAATATTGAAGAAATTCAAGATGAATGATTGCAAGCCAGTAGGGACCCCTATGATCATTGGATGCAAGCTTACAAAGGAAGATGACTCACCAGCCATTGATATAACATTGTACAAGTCAATGATTGGTAAATTGATTTATCTTACTCAAACTAGACCAGATATTTCAAATGCAGTTGGCATAGTTGGAAGATTTGCAGCAGAGCCTAAACAAAGTCACCTCATGGTAGTAAAGAGGATATTCAGATACTTACAAGGCACTATAGACTATGGTTTATGGTATCCCAATTTAGAAAATGTTGAGCTTCATGTGTACACTGATGCAGATTGGGTAGGATGTGTTGATGATAGAAAGAGTACATCAGGAGGAGCAGTGTTTCTTGTGACAAACTTGTCACTTGGACAAGCAAGAAAAAAAATTGTATTTCTCAGTCAACAATAGAAGCGGAGTATGTTGCAGCAGCCTTGAATTATTCTACAATTGTTTGGATCAAGAAAATGATAAAATATTTTGGAATTCAGATTGATTATCCTATTGTTATTCACTGTGATAATATTAGCACTATCAATATGTTGAAGAACCCTATGATGCATGCGAAGACAAAGCACATTGAGATCAAGTATGACTTCCTAAGAGAGAAAGTGGCAGAGAAAGAAGTTAAGCTGGACTATGTGAATACTAAGGAACAGTTGGCAGATATATTCACAAAGCCCTTGCCTAAGGATACTTTTGAGTATCTCAAGGGGAATTTGGGAGTAATTCCCTTCCCTGATTCTGTTAAGAAGGAAGCAGGAAAGGCATTAGTCCTCTAGGACTGATGGAAGGTTGACTACTCTACTTTTGGAGTAGTACCGGTGCTTAGAATGGATGGCACCCTTTTCCATTGATGTCAAAGGGGGAGTAATATATGGATTAATGAAAAATAGGAGTAATGTACTTAGGGGGAGTAGTATTCAGTTGTGATAGTAGTTTAGTTGAGGAAATGGAGAATGTTGGAATATATTGCAGTAGATGGAGGATTCATCTTTGGGGGAGTTTTGAAGAGGAAATGGAGAATGTTATGAAAGAATTATTCATTTGTGTTAATGGTGGTTTTTCATTCCACATGTTGCCATCAATGCCAAAGGGGGAGATTGTTGGAGATTTGCCAGCAGGCCAGTACTGACTGTATGTTTGTCAGTGATGACAACATATGGAAAGTAGCATGCATGGAAGTTCTATATAGTAATATTTTTGTATATGTTGGATGGACATGATATCAGCATGATATCATGGGCGTAGAGGTTGAATGAGAGTACAGACAGTTATACAGCAGCTTGTGTCAGTAGTGTTCCTAACAGAGTTGCAAGCAGTGTTCTGTGTATGGTTGTTCGTACAGTTGTCTTATGGGCATGCACCCTAGGATATATGTTGCAGACATGTTAGTGACATTAAGTTCATGGATGCATGGTCTGATGATGAACACAAGTAAATTTATGCAGTCGCTATTCGCCAGTAGCAGTTACTTGTGTTTGTTCAGTGGAGCTGACAGAGATTTTATTGGTTCTTGAGTTGCACCTATCTTGATGGTATGCACCCTTGGATTTAATCTTAGAGATGATTTTTTGATGTTTGGTTAAGAGTGCATGAGTTAATTCATCTTGTAGAGAAAGTTCCAGTTGTTTTGGTAGAGCCGACAATGTGTAGCATGCATCTACAATTATCTTATTTAGACAGGTCCCAGAATATGTTGCGTGCATAATAGAGCCAATGAATGTTTTTTGGATTTTATTATGGTTTCTCTATTATGATTTCAAGGTGGTTCTAATAGGCCAACTTGATTATATCATTTAGAGGAAAGAAATTTATAGGCAGTCATTGTGATTGCTGGAGTGTGGTTCATGGTTGATTAAGCAAAGCAGAACATAGTGTGTGAAGTGTTGAGCCATCAGAAGAAGGTCTATGTGACCAAGTAGAGTATATGTGCTATTCATTAGAACTGATCTAGATAGTAGGTCAAAGCGCAATTCACCAAGATCTAGATATAGTGTGTCTCTATTATTCAGAAGGTTGTAGCCTTCACCCCTTTGAGCAGTGAGCTCTCAGATAGTGCATCCTCTCCCCTAATAGGGACAATTGTAAAAGACTCCTAACAGGGTTTGACCCTTAACCAGGTCTACTGTACTTCATATATTGTAAAGCTACTCCTAACAGGGTAAAGGATCTTCTAACAAGGATCATTATACACTAGTACAGAATATTAGTGGGTATCAAGTCCCACTGGGGTTTTTACCTATTTGGGTTTCCCTGTAACCAAAATATTGGTGTTGTGTTCATGTGTTCTTTCATTGCATTTATGCTTTATGTTTAAGTATACTTAATTGGATGAAGAATTGAAAATTGTAGATAACTGATTCACCCCCCCCCCCCCTCTCAGTTATCTCTTGGGACTATTCCTAATAGGATATAGTTACAAATTTGAATTAGCCATAACTTAGCATTTTTTACAACTTTTGAAAAAGTTGTAAAAGTTGCATAGCAACTTTTAATGCACTTTTCCAAATTTTGCAACTATGTCTTAACTAAGACTCTCACTCTATCCTAAAGACTTTATTAGCCTTTTCATAGGTCTAACCTATTATTCTAAGACTAAAACAAGAAAATATCTTATGCTATGTCCTTTAGGACTTAAGGAACTCAAGGTTTATAAAGCACCTATGAGTCCTTAGCCTTTACAAATGGACTTTTATGAACCTAGAAACTATAAGAACCAAATAAATAGTTCATAGTTTATTATCTTGCACCACTAGGAATAAATCCAAGGTGTAGTGCCTTTGTCTTGCCTTTGTTAGGCTTTTTTTGAAGAGCTCAATGGAAGGATTAATAAATGTGGTGTGATAAGTTGGTCTGGTGCCCTGCACTAGAGAGAGAGAGAGAGAGAGAGAGAGAGAGAGAGAGAGAGAGAGAGAGAGAGAAGGGGGGGAATGGGAGAGATTAGGAGGGAGGGAGAGATTAGGAGAGAGAGAGAAAGAGAGAGATGTTATCTCTATTGAGCCTTCTAAGGTTGTCATTAGTACCAAAGGTATGTATGGATATCGATTGGTCACTTACAAAGAGCTAATCGGTAACATAAAGCATAACAGACTAGTTGGTAAAGCCTATACACTGAGCAGAAAATAGTTTAACAAGTTCCAATAGACACCAACACTGACAGATAGTAAACACTAAGCCTCGCAGTATACACCAATTAGTTTACACAATGTTCATCGAGGATCACAGGAAACAGCATAGTAATCAGGAATGGCACATTCTTCTATGCAAATGGTTACAACAGTTTGTAAAATGTTTTACCAAGATCAAGGAACATTTAATGTAATGATATTCATTAAATACAATGTATATCTTTTGTAATAGATGATCTAGGTTATTATTGTACATCGTAGATCTTAGGGTTATGATTATTGTGTGTAACCTAATTGTGTTAAAGTGGAAAAAACATAACACTATATATTTATGTGTTCACATCATTTTTTAAGAGAGTTGATATATGAATCATGGAGCACTTGAAGCCTTTTTCCTATCTTCAAGTCTATCAGTTTACATAATAGAATTGAGCACAGTAGAATTCAGTTTGAGCAGAAGTAGTAGAGGCTACTGAGCAAATTCAGAGTAGAGATTCATCACAAGTAAGTTGATATTCTTATCAAAGCTTATAGATCTATAACAGATAATTGAGTGTCAAATAACAGATAAATACCTATTGCTTTCTGACAATTGTAATAGAGCTTTTGGATATAATCTCTTAACAGAGTAGACTTAACAGTCTTATGTAAATCTCTTAACTAAGTGCACACTTCAGTAGTGTTGCTAAAATCCTATAACTAGGTAGATATAGCTAATCTAACATGTCACTCCTAACAGGGTGAGATCACTAGAAGTGATCAAAACTTGTAGCCCTAACATGCAAACCTTTTCTATCTACAGTAGTGAAGAATTTGTGGGTGTCATCCCCACCGTAGTTTTTACCTTCTGACAAGGTTTTTTGCATTACCAAAATACTTGTGTCATGTGATTGTGTTATGGATTTCATGTTGTTTACTTACTAATGTTAAGTAGATAAATGATTCATGCAATTATATTCAAGTTATATTGGTCGGTTATCACTGTTTACAATTTTAGATCTGAAAAGTTTTACAAGTAAAGTTTTGAAGGCACTGATTCACCCCTCCCCTCTCAGTACCTATCTCTCCTAATTCCAACAATTGCTATCAAAGTATAGTTCTCTTATTGAATAGTTTAACCACTAAAGGGTAAAGATCTATGTCATGGAGAGATAGAAACTTGACAAGAATATTGAGAATCAGAAGATACAAATGCAAATGTATGTGGAACAGTATAAGCAAGCCAAGGAAGGATTGAGGAAATTACTAGATGAAAGGAATAATCTAGCAAGACTACAGAATGAGATCGGTTATCATGAAGAACCTATTGATGACATATTCGAACATACTGGATCTAGCTCTGGAAGCATCTCTGATGGATCTAAAAGCATAATCATTGATCTATCTAAAAAGAATCAATATTTAACTGATCAAGTGAAAGCACTACAAATTGGTCAAGAATCTCAGATGGTGAGAATGATAAAAACAATGAGCAAAGAAAATCAAGCCGAGCAAGAAAGAAATCTAGCAATCGATGACCGAAGACAGATGAGTGAACAACTCCAAACTAAAGAAAGTGAGATACAAAGACTCACTGAGCAACATTTTCAAGTAACTAATCAAGTGATGACTGTGAATCAAGAAGTAAACTGAGTGAATGCAGAATTGTCATGAAAACTAGAAGATGTTGCAAGACTCAGAGAAGAAAATGAGAAGCTGAGAAATGAAGTGAAAAATCAACAGCAACAAAATGAAATGAAGAAACTTGCTGAGGATAGTTCCAAGAAGATTGATGACTTTTTAACTAAACAAAGAAAATTTGGGAGAAAATCCGGTATAGGCTACACCGGTGAAGGAGAAACATCACAACAAGCTGAACAAGTCAACATCAGTCAAAATTAGAAACCTAAAGTGTTGACATGTTATCATTTTGGCAAACTGGGACATACATCTAATGTGTGCAGAAGCATTAAAGCACAAGGTAAACCTCCTGTCACTCCTAAGTTTAATGGATATTGTTATTACTGTGGAAAGTTTGGACATCATGCTTATGAGTGTAGAGCTAAGCAAAATGATCTTGCTAATAACACTACTATGGAGAAAATATGCTATACTTGTAACAAGCCTGGACACACTCCATGAGACTGCAAGGCAAAAAAGAAGCAATTCTGGACACCTAAGGAGAAACCACAATGCAGACCATATCAACCAAAGAGACAAGGTAAATCTTATGTTTGGGATTATAATACATGGACTAACTATGTTGTATGTGGTAGATATGGACACATTGTAGAAAACTGTTATAGAAAGAGTCGGATTGGACAATCAAGAAACTAGACAAACTCTGGGATGGCTTATATGCACTGCCAAAAATGTTGGTCATTTAAGCAAGAACTACAGAGACCGAGCACTAGATGAGAACCATATATTTGAAAGTGGATATAATATTGTTGATATCATGAAGTTAAGGAACACTATGTGGAAGAAGGCATCTAATGAGAATGCTGAGTCAAGTAATGTTTTTGGTGAAACCTCATCCACTAGATTGGGTGACATTGGTACCTCCACTTAAAATGAAATAGGTATGTATGGGACTGATATTTCAAAAGATCATATTTTACATACAATTCTTTATGCATAATGTTTTTATACCAAATCAACATGAATAAAGATGCACTATGGTTTAGTTGTCATGAGCTAACAATGTTATACAGTTGGTAAGAGAGAGACCGAGAGTTGGTTACCCGTCAGTAATCACTACCTAAGGTTAACCGAGCATATGTATCAATCAATGAAGAAACCTATGTTAACCAAGTGGATGAAAGTTTTAGTAGTCACTGAGCTGATAGTTGTGTCATAGAAAAAGTTAGATGGAGCATTTATTACATAAAAGTTTGAGCGGGAATATCAAAAGTCTATAAATACACGGGAACATAGTTCATTTCTACAATGCGATTTCGAAGAGCAGAGAATTTCAAAGAGAAAAGTTTGAGCTAAAGGATTTTCTGAAGGATTCAAGGCTAAGCTAGATCAAACCAACATCACTCTTCATGATACCGAGTAAGTTTATTTGTGATCAAACACTTCCTACTTTGTTTCTTGCTGAAACCCTAGAATCAATTTATGGCATTGACATCGTCTGCAAGAAAAACTCAAAGTGTTGAAGAGGAAGTTAACCTAATAGTTAGGGTAAATTTTGTTGAACCAAAGTTTAAACCACATCCTAAGGTCACAACATAGATAGATACAATGGGTGCATTTTCAAGTATACCAGAAAGGGTTTTACTGATAGAAGACGTAAGGTTTTATATTCACTACAAAATCAGAGAAGTTGGGGACTTTGAAACAATTGCAGCATATCAACCACTTTGTGGCCCCGATGGAAAACTTAAATCAGACTACCAGAAGATTAAGGAATTAGGTTTATCATATTTTACGCACTTGCTACAATCATTCAAATTGGATTGGATCAGAATCATTCTGAGTAGATATCATGATGACAAGTTCTGGCTAGATAAACCGATTGAGGTCACCAAGAAAGTAATCAGTAGGGTTACTGGGCTCCCTACAATCGAAAAAGATAAGGCTTTCCAAAGTTCATCACGACTAGATGTTGAGAAGTACACTGGAGCACAATGGGATGGTCAGGCATTAAAGATTTCAACTATCAAGGACCTAGCAGTAAAATTTGTAGCACATGTGATCGGGTATAAGCTATTTCAATCGAGCAGACTCAACAGCATACCCTACAGCGCAGTAGATGTGGTGCACAAGATTGTAGTGAAAGGTCACCGATTTGATCTTGCCAAGGTATGTTACATCAAATCCAAGAGAATATGAAGACTATAAGGAAAAATAAATCTAACACATGTAAGTACAGATCTCTACTTGCATGCATATTCTTCTATTTACAAAAGTTTGTGCCTAGCACCGGTAAAGTAAACTAGATACCGGATGTACTGATAACAAAATAGATTAGTGAAATCATGAACAAGTTAGGAGACAATTTGAATGTATATTTTAATGCTTACTTCACTGAATTTGAAACCAAAATGCAAAAGAGAAGCATAATTCTAAGGGAATTAGTATAGAAATTTGAATATGACATATGTTTTGTGGTAGACACCGATTACACCATGATAAAAGTAGTTGAGCCTAGGATAAAATGGTTGGCACCAATGGGATATGAGATAAATCATGATTTCAAACTAAAATCTATTAATGCACTTCTTGCAGTACTAAAGGATCCCATAGCCACTAGGTTCAGAGTATACGAAGAAGCCAAATCTAGAATATCTACTAATATTGAGATCGGTAAAATTCGTAGAAAGGTAAAGAAAATGAAGAAGGATCTCACTACTAAATATGGAGATAAGTCAGAAACATCTGAAGGGATACTGGTTGAATAGGCAACTGAAGGTCAACTACAGTTAGCCGACAAACCATATGATAGTGAGGAGACCAAGTCAGACAAAGAAGTAGATCCTACACAGGTTCCTCCACCTAAAATTCCTACAAAGATGCAGTCACCGATACATGAAGGTATGAAGAGACATTCATCAACTACAACACCACCTTCTGAGAAAGAAGAAGTAGTAAAAGTAGCAAAAAGAAGAGCAGCTACATCGACGAAGAAATACATAAAGAGAAAGAACAAAATAGTAGCTGAGGCATTGAAGAAAAAGAGGAAATACATAAGAAATAAGGAAGATTTAGAGGATACAGAGACATAGGATGATATAAATCAATTCAAAGTGGTCAGTAGCAAGACCAAAACAATAGACGAAGTCATTGAGGACATAATTGAACATGGAGACCTCACTGATCCTTTGCTAGATAGATTTGACAAAATGTCAAAAGAAGATCAAACTAAAATTGAAGAGGCTGTCATCCAGATGATGATAAAGTTTAAGAAAGTTCCAATGGAGTTTTCATGTGCATTGCTGAAGAAATTGGATGATATAATTACTAAGAAATGGGTTGTTGCATTAGACACCGAGAAGAGAAAGAGAGAACACTCTCTAGTTCAGGCAGCTGCATACTTAAGCTTTGGGCAAGTCAGTGAATACTTGACCAAGTACCAAGCAAACTTTATGATCAAGAATAGAGCCTTAATGATTATGGATGAAAATGTAGCAGATATGGATGTCACTATAGATTCTATATGGACATCAATTCTGAAAGCAGAAGAAAAAGATGAGCAACAAGCATTTTTAAACTTGTCTAAGAAGAGACAAAATTCTAAGGGCAAAGGCATTTACATTGATGAAGAGCTAGAAAAGAAGTCAAAGAGTACCGGTATATCAGTTACCGAGGCAATCAATATCACTGAGGACAAGGAAGAAATAAAATTTTCACAGGATGCACCGGATAAAGTTGAAATCCAACTGGAGAAGAAAACTAATGACAATGTACTCGTTGTAGACATCACACATGGTGATCCTGATGACCAAGATGATGAAGATGTAACTATTGCACCAAACAAAGATGAAGCACAAGACACTACTAGTTTATTTACATCACTACTAAGTGAACTTCCTGTACTTGCTGAAGCAGCAAAAATTCTTTCCCAAGTACAACCCGATGGCTCAGATCCTGAGAAAAACAAAGATACAACTGGAGATCAACACATAGAACAACCTGTAGAGACAAATGAGCCTTCACATATAGAGGCACCTTCCACCGAACCTAAATAAATAGATGCAACAAAGGACACACAAGAACCATAGGCAACTGAGGTGATTCCACTGAACACCACAACTGAGACTCCTACTACAACAACCGAGACCACCACTACTGAGGAGCAGAAGAAGGAAGAACAAGTGCAAATAGGGAAGGACACTCCAAAGACTAGAGATAGATCCATTGCTATCATAGAGAAGAAATCAACCATAGCATAGAAGAAGAAGAAGAAAGGAAAAGGGCTGGTCACCCTAGATGAAGTGATTATTTTACCTAAGTGTGACCTGAGGACCCTAAGCCCTGAGGAATTGAGCAAATATGGGGAATTATGTTCAAGAAAGGTAGCGCAAGAGAAGCTAAAGCAAGAGCACAAAAGAAAAGAAGTGCTAAATGGTGTGGGAGATATCCTCCAATAGGTAGTACTTGAGATACATATTGATGAGGATACACTGATTATAGATCAACTTGCTACACTTGCAGAGAAGATCAATGCCCCGAACACTAATACAGATTAAAGAATTGAAGAAAGGGTAGAATCCAAAATACAGCACCAATTAGCAAAGAAAATCAGCCAAGAAGTGGCATTACTTAAGGTCAAATTATCTGAGGTAATTACTGACACAAAATACATCACTCAGACACTTTGTCAATACTTATTGAAGCTATGTACTCTAGACAGCTTCACTATTGAATTCAGTGAAAAGATCAAAGTTTTAGAAGAAGAAATACAGTTGAGTACCAATGCAGCTATCACCAAGCCACATGCTTTCCTAAAGCATATTCACCAAGTTCAATAAATCTGGTGGTTGATAGAAGATTTGAAGAAACATGAAGTGCACCTAACATATCAGGTTACTAAGTTGCAGACCAAACTCATTCCATACCTAAAGATTTTTGAAGCCCACATTGTCAAAGCCGAGCTATTAGTTGCAACACCAGAAATTTCAATGTTAGAAAACATCTTTGACATGCATGCACAAGTCAGTCTTGAGCACATTTCTCTCACTAACTTGAAAGAAGAATGGGAAAACCTCTTGGAATCACTGAAGAAAACCCATCAGTCAATTTTGGATAAGCTGTGAGTATACTACCTCAAATTTTGTATTTGGCATTACTATCAAAAAGGGGGAAAATAATGTATCAGATGTTATTATGCCAAATATTATGTTCATAGATGCTATGTATACTATATTACCGGGAGCATGCACCGAGGGGGAGTACTTCGTACTCAGAAAATTTTTGATGTGTATATGTATATGGCAAAGATATAAGGAGATATAAGTCACATAGAGATTTTTGTCTTTATACATTCAAAGTTTTGATACTAATGCCAAAGGGGGAGATTGTTATCTCTATTGAACCTTCTAAGGTTGTCATTAGTACCAAAGGTATGTATAGATATCGGTCGGTCACTTACAAAGAGCTAATCGGTAACATAAAGCAGAACAGACTAGTCGGTAAAGCCTATACACCGAGCAGCAGACAGTTTACCAAGTTCAGCAGACAATGAGACCAATAGACAGTAAACACTGAGCATCATAGTATACACTGATCAGTTTACATAGTGTTTATCAAGGATCACAGGAAATGGCATAGTAATCAGGAATGGCACATTATTCTATGCAAATGGTTACAACGGTTTGTAAAATGTTTTACCAAGATCGAAAAACATTTAATGTAATGATATTCATTAAATACAATGTATATCTTTTGTAATAGATGATCTAGGTTATTATTGTACACCATAGATCTTAGGGTTATGATTATTGTGTGTAACCTAATTGTGTTAAAGCGGTAAAAATAGAACACTATATATTTATGTGTTTGCATCATTTTTTAAGAGAGATGATATATGAATCACGGAGCACTTGAAGCATTTTTCCTATCTTCAAGTCTATCAGTTTACAGAATAGAATCGAGCACAGTAGAATTTAGTTTGAGCAGAAGTAGTAGAGGCTATTGAGAAGATTCAGAGAAAAGATTCATCACAAGTAAGGTGATATTCTTATTAGAGCTTATAGATTTGTAATAGATAATTGAGTGTCAAATAGTAGATAAATACCTATTGCTTTCTGACAATTGTAATAGAGCTTTTGGATAAAATCTCTTAACAGAGTAGACTTAACAATCTTATGTAAATCTCTTAACTGAGTGCACACTTCAGTAGTGTTGCTAAAATCCTACAACTAGGTAGATCTAGCTAATCTAACATGTCACTCCTAATGGGGTGAGATCACCAGAAGTGATCAAAACTTGTAGCCCTAATAGGCAAACCTTTTCTATCTGCAGTAGTGAAGAATTTGTGGGTGTCATCCCCACCGTAGTTTTTACCTTCTAACAAGGGTTTTTGCATTACCAAAATACTTGTGTCATGTGATTTTGTTATGGATTTCATGTTGTTTACTTACTAATGGTAAGTAGATAAATGATTCATGCAATTATATTCAAGTTATATTGGTCGGTTATCACTGTTTATAGTTTTAGATCTGAAAGGTTTTACAAGTAAAGTTTTGAAGGAACTGATTCACCCCTCCCATCTTAGTACCTATCTCTCCTAATTCCAACAAGAGAGAGAGAGAGAGAGAGAGAGAGAGAGAAGGGGAATGGGAGAGAGTAGGAGGGGGAGAGAGAGAGAATAGGAAGGGGAGAGAGTAGGAGGGGGAGAGAGAAGGGGAAGGGGAGAGAGTAGGAGGGGGAGAGAGAGAGAATAGGAAGGGGAGAGAGTAGGAGGGGGAGAGAGAAGGGGAAGGGGAGAGAGTAGGAGGGGGAGAGAGAGAGAGAGAGAGAGAGAGAGAGAGAGAGAGAGAGAGAGAGAGAGAGAGAGAGAGAGAGAGAGGAGAGAGAGAGAGAGAGAGACAGGCAGACAGACAGACAGACAGATAGAGAGAGAGAGAGAGAGAGAGAGAGACAGATAGACAGAGAGAGACAGAGAGACAGAGACAGACAAAGAGATAGAGATAGAGACAAAGACAAAGATAGAGACAGAGACAGAGATAGAGACAGAGACAGAGATAGAGACAGAGATAGAGACAGAGACAGAGACAAAGACAGAGATAGAGATAGAGAGAGAGAGAGAGAGAGAGAGAGAGAGAGAGAGAGAGAGAGAGAGAGAGAGAGAGAGAGAGACAGACAGACAGACAGACAGACAGACAGACAGACAGACAGACAGACAGACACATAGACACACAGATAGATAGATAGACAGACAGACACATAGGCACACAGACAAACAGATAGACACACAAACACAGAGAGAGAGAGAGAGAGAGAGAGAGAGACCATGGGTCAAAAAGGCTAAGGTTATGAAGACTTTGAAATCATGGAAGCCATATAAAGAAGACCAAAGGTCAAAGGATAGAAAAGGTATTTTCAATGATGAAGATCACATCAACTACAATATTTTGACACCTATAATGACTCTCATTTAATATATTTCTTTCATGTTTTTAAAGTCCTCAAAAGGACTAAAAGTTTTTTTGTAATGGACTAATGTTGTCCAAATCTCAATAATGTTTTAAGACATCTAGAATAGGCTATTGAGCAAGTTTAGTCTTTAGGAATCCCTAAGAAAGGATTTAATGTTCAAATAAAGTCATTTTTGTTATTTTAAAATTCAAATATTTAGATACAAATGACTATGAATGTATTTGG